>CAUYON010142825.1:0-14159 GCA_963573935.1 Arctocebus calabarensis | reverse complement strand
AAAAAAAAAAAAAAATCTAAAACTGGCTGGGGATGGTGGTTCACGCCTATAGCCCTAGCATTTTGGGAGGCTGAGGTGGAATGGTCAGTTGAGCTCAGGAGTTCAAGACCAGACTAAGCAAAGGGAGACCCCATCTCTGCTAAAAATAGAAAAATTAGCTAGGTATGGTATTGTGTGCATGTAGTCCCAGGTACTTAGGAGTTGAGACCAGGAGGCATTTTTACAGTAACCTGTCTTCTAAGTGATTTGTTTTCCCTTCTCTCTGAGAGCTTGTAGAATTGCTCTTTATTTTCTCCCACTGTTCATAAAGTTCATGATGATTTGCCTTGTTGTATGTCAATTTTCATTCATTCTACTTAGTTCTTGGAGGGCTCCTTTAATCTGGGGTTCTTCAATTTTGGTAAAAATTTCTTGACTTCTTTCTTATTTTATCCATTCTTATTTTCTGTTTTTGCTTTCTGACTTTTTACTATTCAGATATTAAATCTCTTAGACCCTGGAAATCCTTTTGTTGTTCTTTATTGGATAGTCCCTCAGCTTTTTCTTCTTGAGTTTTTGTTTGCTTATTACGTGTTTTTATATTTACTATTTTTGTTTATGCAAAAGTTTCTAAGAATTCATAAAGAAAAATCTTTATCATATGGAAAATTTCATAGGTATAAAAACATGAAGAGTAGTATGATGAATTCCCAGTGTACCTATCATCCACTTTCAGCAGTTACCAATTTGGGTAACAGTCTGTTCAAGAACTGACTGTTTTCTGATTGATCCTTTTGTGTAGAATGCCATTCGTGTTTCAAGGATGTGAAATCTTAACTTCTTTGAGGATGACTAGATGGTATTTAAGACATTTGGGCACAAAAAGAAACGTTTTTGCATGTGGATGAGTTTTGTTAGTGAGTTTCACTCAGGGAGATCTGGAAAGGTCCTGGGGGAGCCTGAACAACAAGATTTTTTAGCATTTACTCTTGGCTTTGTGAGATTTGTCCACAGAAGATTCTTCTCAAAGAATAGTCTTAAAGGACCTAGTGAGCATTCTTGGGGCTGAATGGAAGATTGCTAGGGATGAGTACTAACCTTCAGTGTTCTGACTTTTCACTCAGTCTCTCTAGTTTTACTATGATACCCATACTCTTAACTTTAACAGAGACTCTTTTACCCTTTCCAGAGAATAAACTTTTAATATTCTGCTGGCATATGGACAGGCAGCTGGTTGCCTGCATAGTATCTAGGGTCCTAATCTCTCTCTCTCTCTTTTTTTTAATTGAATCATAGCTGTGTACATTAATGCAATCATGGGGTACAATGTGCTAGTTTTATATACAATTTGCTATATTTTTTTAAAATGTTCTGTTATCTGGGGTAAAGTACAGGGTCTTGGTCTATTGTTTGGGTTAGAGTACAATAGCATCATTATAGTTCACTGCAGCCTCAAACTCCTGGGCTGGCCTCCAGCAGTCCTTCTGTCTCAGCCTCCCAAGTAGCTAGGACTACAGGTGTGTATCACCATGTCTGGCTGATTTTTTTTTTTTTCTTTCTACTTTTTATGGAGAGGAGATTTTGCTGTGTTTCTCAGGCTATTTACTAACCTTCTCTTTAAAAGACTTCGTTCAGTCAGTTGTCCTCTTTTTAGCCTCAACCAATCTCCACTTTCAGAGTTATTTTAATGCTGTCAACTTCTAAGTTTTTTGGAGGTTTTGTGGTAGAAACTGGATTGCTTTCAGCTTTCTCTACGCTTGTTTAAGAGTCAGCTAGCTTTCTAATTTCTGCTTATCGCTAATTCTTGTGGTTTTCAAAATTTGGTTATTTTTTCTTCATTCTTTTTGTCTTTGTAAATTCATGCTTTTAACATATCTGTAATCCTAGCACTTTGGGAGGTAGAGGTGGGTGGATTGCCTAAGCTCAGGAATTTGAGACCAGCCTAAGCTAGAGTGAGACCCTGTCTCTAAAAAATACATAACTGGGTATTGTCGTGAGTGGTCCCAGCTACTCAGAAGGTCGAGGCAAGAGGGTCACTTGAACCCAAGAATTTGAGGTTGCTGTGACCTATGATGCCAATGGCATGCTACCCAGGGTGAAAAAGTGAGTTTCTATTTCAAAAACAAATAAACCTTCTCATACCACTGTATGGATTTAAAAAAAAAATTTGAAAAACCTTCCTTTCATTTTATTGGAATTTTGAGGAGTAGTCTTTTTTTTTCTGAGACAGAGTCTCACTATGTCGCCCTCCGTAGAGTACAGTGGCATCACAGCTCACAGCAACCTCAAACTCTTGGGCTTAAGCGGTTCTCTTGCCTTATCCTCCCAAGCAGCTGGAACTATAGGCGCCCACCACAACGCCCGGCCATTTTTTGGTTGGAGTTGTCGTTATTTAGCAGTCCTAGACCGGGCTCGAACCTACTAACCTTGGTTTATGTGGCTGGCGCCCTACTCAACTGAGCTATGGGGTGCTGAGCCAGGGAGTCTCGGTTTTTAATCTCTCATATTGAAAACAAAATCCTAGCTATTTAATTTTAGCATGATTAAAAACAGATATTTAATGAATAATGATACAGAATTTTATTTAATTTTAATTTTTTTTGATACAAAGTCTTACTCTGTCACCCTGGGTAGAGTGTCATGGCATTATAGTTCAGAGCAACTTCAAACTCTTATGCTCAAGCAATCTTTTTATCTAAGCCTCTTGAGTAGCTGGGACTATAGGTGACTGCCACAAAGCCCAGGTAGTTTTATGTTTTTACTATTTTTTTTTTTTTTTTTGCAGTTTTGTCCCAGAGCTGGGCTTGAACCCGCCACCTCCGGTGTATGGGGCCGGCACCTTACTCCTTGAGCCACAGGTGCTGCCCTGTTTTTCCTATTTTTAATAGAGACAGGCTCTTTATAGACTGGTCTTGAAATCCTGAGCTAAGCAATCCATTCACCTTGGCCACCATGCCTGGCTAAATTTTATTTTTAAAAATTATTTAGGGTGGCTCGGCGCCTGTGGCTCAATGGGCTAAGGCGCCAGCCATGTACACCTGAGCTGGTGGGTTCGAATCCAGCCTGGGCCCGCCAAACAACAATGACGGGTGCAACCAAAAAATGGCCAGGCGTTGTGGCGGGCGCCTGTAATCCCAGCTACTTGGGAGGCAGAGGCAGGAGACTCGCTTGAGCCCAGGAATTGGAGGTTGCTGTGAGCTGTGATGCCATAGCACTCTATGCAGGGTGACAGCTTGAGGCTCTGTCTCAAAAAAAAAAAAAAAAAAAAAAATTATTTAGGGCTTGGCTCGGTGCCTGTGGCTTAACGGGCTAAGGTGACAGCTGTGTACACCTGAGCTGGTGGGTTCAAATCAGTGCAGGTTCGAATCCAGCCTGGGCCCGCCAAACAAGTGACAGCTGCAACCAAAAAATGGCCATATGTTGTGGCGGGCGCCTGTAGTCCCAGCTACTTGGGAGGCAGAGGCAGGATACTTGCTTGAGCCCAGGAATTGGAGGTTGCTGTGAGCTGTGATGCCACATCACTCTATCCAGGGTGACAGCTTGAGGCTCTGTCTCAGGAAAAAAAAAAAAATTATTTAGAGCTGGATGCGGTGGCTCTTGCCTGTAATCTTACCACTCTGGGAAGCTGAGGTGAGTGGATTGCTTGAGTTCAGGAGTTGGAGACCAGCCTAAGCAAGAGTGAGACACTATTTCTACTAAAAATGAAAAACTGAGGCAAGAGGATTACTTGAGCCCAAGCGTTTGAGGTTGCAATGAACTACAATGCCATGGCCCTCTATCAATGGGGAAAAAGTGAGACTCTGTCTCACACACACACAAAAAAATTATTCTGGCCCATAATGTTTGGCACCATACATTAATGGATGTTTATATTTGGTAAAAATTCAAATTTATGTTAAGTTTTCTAGTGGGACTTTTTTATGATATAAATCTTTTTTTTTGGTAGAGACAGAGTCTCACTTTATCGCCCTCTGTAGAGTGCTGTGGTGTCACACAGCTTACAGCAACATCCAGCTCCTAGGCTTAGGCAACTTCTCGCCTCAGCCTCCTGAGTAGCTGGGACTACAGGCGCCCACCACAACGCCTGGCTATTTTTCTGTTTTTGCAGTTCGGCTGAGGCCGGGTTTGAACCCCGCCACCTTCAGTATATGGGGCTAGTGCCCTACTCAATGAGCCACAAGCACTGCCCATGATACTATAAATCTTTAATAGTAAGATTTTCTAGGTTTAGTCTTTTTTGTAGCTGTTTAAGTGGGTGAGTGTATTTAATTTTCTGTTTTTGTTATATTTGTATTATAATAAGGATAAAAAGCTGGCATAGGAAATATAACATTCAAACTATAGGATCAGAAACTGCTGAACATCTTCCATTTTCTGTTGAAAAGGAATAATCTGTTGCAGCTAGGGAAAGTGATCCAGTTGACTATGCACGCCTTTTCAAAACCAAGTATTGTATAGAAGGAAAGGCAGATAAACTTGACCTTCAGAAGAGGAAGAAGCAGTAATGAAAATGTGGAACTTTTGTTATTCGTGGTACAGCATATTTTAAAAAGTTTTTGTTTTTTTTTGTAGAGACAGAGCCTCACTTTATCGCCTTCAGTAGAGTGCCATGGCGTCACACAGCTCACAGCAACCTCCAACTCCTGGGCTTAGGCGATCCTCTTGCCTCAGCCTCCCGAGTAGCTGGGACTACAGGCGCCCGCCACAACGCCTGGCTATTTTTTTGTTGCAGTTCAGCCAGGTCGGGTTTGAACGCATCACCTTCAGTATATGGGGCCGGCACCCGACTGAGCCATAGGCACTGCCCCTTAAAAAGTATTTTTTGTTATCTTTGAGGAATGTAGCTTGGTCTGATATGGTATCTAATGTATTTTTATTTACCTTCATTTAGGGAGATGCATTTATTTACATGGAACCAGAGAAGCAAGTGATGTCCAGGTCTTCAGATGAATGTGTCGTGGCTCTATGTGACCAGTGGTTAGTCTCTCTTATAGCAAGAGAATTCCTTTAGTCACTTTGCTCTTCTCTGACATAAAAAAAAAAAAAAAGAAAAGAAAACCAATTTGTCTACTCTTAGGTACTTGGATTATGGAGAAGAGAATTGGAAAAAACAGACAACTCAGTGCTTGAAGAACCTGGAAACGTAAGATGCAAGAAAGGGATGAGGGAGGGGAAGAGAGTTGAGAAACATGAAAACAATAAAGTGAATAGAGATATTTTATCTTTTGCTCTTTTCTAGATTCTGTGAGGAGACCAGGAGGAATTTTGAAGCTACCTTGGATTGGCTTCAAGAACATGCATGCTCAAGAAGTTATGGTCTAGGTCAGTGGTTCTCAACCTTCCTAATGCCTTCTAATGCTGCGACCCTTTAATATAGTTCCTCATGTTGTAGTAACTCCAACCATAAAATTATTTTTGTTGCTACTTCATAACTGTAATTTTGCTATTGTTATGAATCGTAATGTAAATATCTGATATGCAGGATATTTTTTCATTGTTACAAAGGGGGCTCGACCCACCTGTTGAGAACTGCTGGTCTGGGTAAACAAGCTTCAGATTTTTCTGTTTGGATACCTTTGCCAATTACATAGCAAATATACATTTTTGCCTTTTTACTTTCTCTCTTTTAGTGTTTTTGACTTGAAAGCAAGAGGTTTTTGTTAGAGGGTGAAGAAAACTAGGATGTGGTCCCTTACCATCTATCTGGAGGTAGAAATATATCCTTTCTAACCCATACAGCTTTTACAGTGTGACGTTTTATAGAGAGACTCTAAACTTCACCCATTTTATTATTTTATCTGACATTTAACTTTTATTATTTATTCAAGTAGAATTTAAGAACTTCCTAAATAAGTCATTTTGTAAATACTATAGTCCTCTTCTTAAAAATGTAGATTTGGGCTGGTTGTGGTGGCTCACACTTAGAATCCTAGTTCTTTGGGAGTCTGAGGTGAGAGGATTGCTTGAGCTGAGGTGTTCAAAGCTGCAGTAAGCTAAGATTGCACCAGTGGATTCTATAGATGAAGTGTGTCTATTGCTCATACATTAATTTTCTTCTTTTTATTTTGCAGGGACTCGCTTGCCTTGGGATGAGCAGTGGCTGATTGAATCACTCTCTGATTCTACTATTTACATGGCATTTTATACAGTTGCACATCTGTTACAGGGGGGTAACTTGCGTGGGCAGGCAGAGTCTCCGCTGGGTATCAGGTTGGTAAACAGATAAAGGAAAGGAATGTAATTTTGTTTGCAGGAATTAAGGGCTGGCATGATGGCTCATGCCTGTAATCCTAGTACTTTGGGAGGCTAAGGAAGGAGGATTGCTTGAGGCCAGGTGTTCAAAAACAGCCTGGGTAACATAATGGGCCCTCATGTCTACAAAAATTTTTTAAAAAATTAGCTGGGCACGGTGGTGTACTCTTATAGTGTCAGCTACTTGGAACCTGAAGTAAAAGGATTACTTGAACCCAGGAATTTGAGGTTACAGTAAGCTGTGGATGGTGACATTGCACTCCAGTGTAGGAGACAGAGTGACACTCTGTCTCAAAAAAGGGGGGCTGGGTGGTTGTGATCTTTTGACCTATATATAGGTCAAAAAAAAACAAAACAAAAGAATTCATTTAGCAAAATTTTGACATGATGGTTTTGCTTTTTTACTATTGAATTGAGAAAAATAAATGAATAGTTCCTCCCCTATTACCATCATCTGTTTTTTTTTTCTTTTTTTTTTTTTTTTTTAGAAAGAGCCTAAAGCTGTCACCCTGGATAGAGGGCTGTGGCATCACAGCTCATAGCAACCTACAATTCCTGGGCTCAAGCGAGTCTTTTGCCTCTGCCTCCCAAGTAGCTGGGACTACAGGTGCCCGCCACAACGCCCGGCCATTTTTTGGTTGCAGCCATCATTGTTGTTTGGCGGGCCCAGGCTGGATTCAAACCCACCAGCTCAGGCGCCGAGCCAACCATCATCTGTTTTTTATTCTTATGGGAGCCTGTAGTCTGCATTTATTACTCTAACTACATGAAGAGATTCCTAATTCATGGTGAAAGTATTGATTCTTTCAAATAAATTGTATATATACAATAGTTTGTTTTATTTCTAACTCAGACCACAACAGATGACCAAGGAAGTTTGGGATTATGTTTTCTTCAAAGAAGCTCCAATTCCCAAGACTCAGATCTCAAAGGAAAAATTAGATCAGTTAAAGCGGGAGTTTGAGTTCTGGTATCCTGTGGATCTTCGAGCATCTGGCAAGGATCTTATTCCAAATCATCTTTCATATTACCTTTATAATCATGTGGCTATGTGGCCGGAACAAAGGTGAATGTTAAAATAGATGTGGACTAGATTTATTGGTGGTCAACATGGGTATCTTGTAGCCTCAACTAACTAAGAAATTATTGTGGAAGGTATAGCTAGATTTGCCAAGTATGTTCTTTTTCTTTCTTTTTTTTCTCTTTTTTGAGACAGAGCCTCCAGCTGTCGCCCTGGGTAGAGTGCCGTGGCATCACAGCTCACAGCAACCTCCAACTCCTGGGCTCAAGCAAGTCTCCTGCCTCCGCCTCCCAAGTAGCTGGGACTATAGGCACCTGCCACAATGCCTGGCTATTTTTTTGTTGCATCTGTCTGTTGTTTGGCTGGCCTGGGCTGGATTCAAACCCACCAGCTCAGATGTATGTGACTGGTGTCTTAGCCTCTTGAGCCACAGGTGCCGAGCCTCTTTTTCTTTTTTTAAATGTATACTAAAGCAGAAAGCTCACCCCCTCCTATCTGCTTTATCCAGATATCCTTATTACCCTACCCCGGGCCACTAAAGCATGTCATATTTCAGGTGCATTGATGGTTTGCTAGTAATTCATTTGACTTTCTAGATGCAGAAATAAAGCCAATCTAAGACAGGTCCTAGGATGTTAGAATTGGAAAGAAATCTGCCTTTTAGAGCTAGGAGCCCCAAGCTTCCGGTCTTAATTGGTAGCAGTGTTCTGACTAGAATCTTGGCCCAGCAGAGGCATTTTTAATACTGTGTGTCTGCTCCATAGTAACCCTTTCATTCTCTTTCCTCTTGATCCAGACATGTCTTTGCTTTACCCTTTAGTCCCTCAAGTAGCTGAGGAAAACCCCCTTAATCTGTTCAAGTTTTATTTCATAAAAGTAAGACAATCTTATGTGACTTGTATTTAGAATGAGATTATATTTTTTTCTCAAGAATAAAAGGAAGATTTTGAAGTAGAGGGATAAAATAAATTTGTGGCTCTTGCACTACTTGTCATCCAGTTATTTTTCTTTTTTTTTAAATTTTTTTTCAGGTTTTTTTTTGTTTAAAATGTATTTTTAGAGAAATTGGTTATCTCAGAAGTATCCTTTAGTGATAAGCTGAGTCTTCATCCCTTTGTACCAAGTTTTTTATATTTTTTAGGTTTTTAAAAATTGTAGATAAGTAATAACATCAAATCCTTATGCCAGGCACTGTTGTAATAGCTAGATTCTTTATCTTTTACTACACCTTTTCAAGGAAGGTCTGTCGTATCCATGTTTTACAGATAAGAAACTTACCGAAGCATAAAGAGGTCAAATGACTCGCTCAATGCTACGCAGCTAATAAAGGGAAGAACCAGAATGTAACCCAGAGAGACTGGCTCCAGAGCTCTTGCTCTCAGCCACTGTGCCCCACGTGATCTCATTGCTAGAATGAATAAATGATGTGTGCATAGTTAAATTCAAAGACTATATAAAGGCAAAAAGTTAAAAGTGAACTTTAATCCTTGTCCATACACCCCTTTTTTTCCCAAAGCTCATCACTGCTCTTGATTTCTTGTGATTTTATGTGCTAGCATCAAAGAACTATATTTATTTTTGAATTTATATAAAGATACTACATTTTTCACACTGTTCTCTTCCTTTTTCCACATAATAACATGTTGTTATTTTTATATCCATATATATATAGTCCCACCTATGTTTTAAAAATAGTTATATTATTGGATGCCTATGTCATAGTTTATATAGCCAGGCCTTTGGCTAGTTTTCCTTTTTTTTGCTTGTTAGAAACAGGACTATAGTAAATATTTTTATATATTTATCTTAGCAAATTTCTATAAATCTGTTAGCATTTACCTTAAATTGTTAAGCCTAAACTATAACCTTTAATTTTTATTTTCTGTCTTTAAACATTTACTTATAAAGTGAGAAGTGGCCTGTAACTGTGAGAGCAAATGGACATCTCCTCCTTAACTCTGAGAAGGTAAGGCTCATTGCCTGTTTTTTTTTTTTTTTTGAGACAGTCTTACTTTGTCTCCCTCAGAAGAGTGTCGTGGCATCATAGCTCACAGCATATATTTGGTATAAACCATCAATGCACCTGAAATATTACTTGGGCTAATGCAATTCTTTTGCCTTGGCCTCCCATGTAGCTGAGACTACAGGCATCCAATACACTGGCTATTTTTAGGGATAGGGTCTCGCTCTGGCTTAGGCTGGTCTCGGACTTGTGCACTCAAACAGTCCCCCTGTCTCAGCCTCCCAGAGTGCTAGGATTACAGGTATGAGCCACCATGCCTGGCCCCTCATTGCCTCTTGAAAGTTTAAAATTCTGTAGAAGGCTTTTCAGATTTAGGAAGTTGCCTTTAAAAAAAAATATATTAATGTAAGAGATAAAGAATATGAATTAGAATTGAAAACCTATCTAAAATGTCTAGAACTAATAGCATAAACTAAGTTTTTATCTTTAAAATTGAGTAAGTAGAGTAGATAGTGCCAATTGAGGGAAGAGATAGGAAAAAGTTACCTATTAAGATTTATTTAGAGTGGCAAAAGAGGTATGACGTGGTGTGAGAGACGAAAAGAGAGACAGAAACAGAGATAGAAATAGTAAAGATCTTAGCATTATGACCCCAGAAAGTCTTTCTTTCTAAGTTGAAAAAGTGATTTGGTATTGTTTATTTTATACTTTGGCTGTAAAATTAGTAATAAAATTTTGGAGTTTGTAGAACTTTAGATACTAGGTAATGCTTCTTCTCAGACAGTAGTCTAGTTTATACTACCACCACCACCACTAGTGTTACTATTAATAATATGTATGAATTATTTATAGGCTACATAGACTTTTATGTCATCAGTCAGTATCTTTAACAGAAGACTGGGCAAACTTGATACAACTCGTCTATATGACATTTTTATGCAAATTAGAGAAGGCATCCCCTCCTCAACTTAAAAATAAAGCTGCAGTGTTTATTTTTCATTGATAAAAATCGTAACAAATTGGATTTGTTAACAACCAATGAATTTTGCTGCAGCCAGTAGAATAGCCTTGCCAGATTATTAGTTATTCTAAGTATCTGTATCATAATGGAGATAGTTACAGATTCAGACAAATAGCAGATAATATGAACTGGGGTATGTAACATCAGATTGAGCCAGTGCCCTAATATGGAGAGTTAATTAAAAGTTCATTTAAGGCTTGGTGCCCATAGCTCAATGGTTAGGGTGCCAGCCACATATACCAGGGCTGGCGGATTCGAGCTGGCCCAGGCCTGCTCAACAATGACAACTACAACAACAGTAAAAAAATAGCCAGGCATTGTGGTGGGCACCTGTAGTCCCAGCTACTTGGGAGGCTGAGGTAAGAGAATTGCTTAAGCCCAAGAGTCGGAGGTTGCTGTGAGCTGTGAGGCCACAGCACTCTACTGAGGGCAACAAAGTGTGTCTGTCTCAAAAAAAAAAAAAAAGTTCATTTAAGATAATCTTTACATTAGACTGAAAAACTGCTTTTTACAAGTATGGACTACTTTGTAGACTTTGTGGTATCAATAAGAACTTTTAATTATTGAGCCTCATTTCTTTGTATGTCAAAATGGAACAATACATATTCATTCTGTTAGAACATGACATTTAGGCTTGGTGCCTGTAGCACAATGGTTATGGCACCAGCCATATATACTGAGGGTGGTAGGTTTGAACCCAGCCTGGACCAGCTAAACAACGATGACAACTGTAACAAAAAATAGCCAGGTGTTGTGCTGGGCATCTATAGTCCCAGCTACTTGGGAGGCTGAGGCAAGTGAATTGCTTAAGCCCAAGAGTTTGAGGTTGAAATGAGCTGTGATACCACAGCACTCTACCAAAGGTGACATACTGAGACTCTGTCAAAAAAAAAGAAAAAGAACATCACATTTATTTGTGTTCTGTCTGAACATTATATTATACTAATTTTATTAGAATAGGATGCTTGTTGCCATTTAGTAGAAAATTGATATAATGCTCACTGTTTTTTTTTTTTTTTTTTTTTTGCTATGTACAAATTTATGCTAATGACAAACATTTTAAAGTAATAAAGATTCCTAGGCTGTTAGTATGGCCTTAATAATAAGAAGGTTCCTAAAATACTAACTCCAGCCTTGTGAGCTGGTCATATCTGAATGGCTGTAATTGTTGTAAATCTCTACCTTATGTAACCAGCAGGAGTGTTCCAGGATTATAGTGGAATCATTCCACACGTCTAACCCGATTACCAGGAGGCAGTGTAGGCTAAATCACAATGAATTGGAGCACTGGAGCATCACAGATTGGAGACCCTGTCCTAGCTCTGTCACTATAGTTGAGTGACACAAACAAGTCACTTTATTTACTTAACTTTATTCAGTTTTTGCCTCTCTAAAATTAAAGTATATTTTCCTTTCCACATTTCTTAACTTTTTTTTTTTTTTTTTTGAGGCAGAGCCTCAAGCTATCACCCTGGATAGAGTGCTGTGGCATCACAGCTCACAGCAACCTCCAATTCCTGGGCCCAAGCAAGTCTCTTGCCTCTGCCTCCCAAGTAGCTGGGACTACAGGCATTCGCCACAATGCCCGGCCATTTTTTGGTTGCAGCCATCATTGTTTGGCGGCCCGGCTAGATTCGAACCTGCCAGCTAAGGCGTACGTGGCTGGCGCCTTAACCCGTTGAGCCACAGGTGCTGAGCCCCTTTCCATATTTCTAATTTCTTTTTGTTTTTATGTGATCATGGCCAACCCAGTTAATTTGATATGGCTGATTTGGTTTATTTACTTATATATATATTCTTATTAATGCTTGTTCATTAACTTTCTGTTTCAGATGTCAAAATCCACAGGCAACTTCCTCACTTTGACTCAAGCTATTGACAAATTTTCAGCTGACGGTGAGTATACTTTTTTGTTTTTGCTGTTGCATGGGGTCCCTTCTCAGATTGTAGAAGGCAAGTTAAAATTGTTTTAATTTTGTTTTCTCTTTTTCTTTAACAAAATGTTAAAATATTTATATTCTCTTTGTGGATAAGTAATGTAATATTTGAAATACAAGAATTGCTGTTACAATATATTTAAGAATAAATTTGAGCTACAGTTATTTAAGTCCTCTTTTATTTTTTTTCAGTTTAATCTTTTTATTTTTTAGAAACAGATTCTTATGCCCTTGGTAGAGTGCCTTGGTGGCACAGCTCATAGCAATCTCCAGCTCTTGGGCTTAGGCGATTCTCTTGCCTCAGCCTCCCAAGTTAGCTGGGACTATAGGTGCCCACCTCAACGCCCAGCTATTTTTTTGTTATAATTGTCATTGTTGTTTGGTAGGTCTGGGCTGGATTCAAACCCTCCAGTTCTGTTGTATGTGGCTGGTGCCTTTAGCCGCTGAGCTATAGGTGCTGCACCTTTAAATTTAATTTGATATATGTATATATATTTTTAATTTTTTTGCCTCAGCCTCCTTAGTAGCTGGGACTATAGGCACCACAACAATGCCTGGCTAGGTGTTCTTTTTTTTTTTTAAAGTAGCAATGGGGTCTTTCTCTTGCTCAAGCTGGTCTCCAACTGAGCTCAAACAGTCCCCCCACCTTGGCCTCCTAGAATAGTAGGATTATAGGTGTGAGCCACTGCGTCTGGCCTAGAGCCTTTATTTATTTATTTATTTATTTATTTATTTATTGAGACAGAACCTCAAGCTGTCACCCTGGATAGAGTGCTGTGGCATCACAGCTCACAGCAACCTCCAACTCCTGGCCTCAAGCGAGTCTCTTGCCTCCGCCTCCCAAGTAGCTGGGACTACAGGCGCCCGCCACAATGCCCGGCCATTTTTTGGTTGTAGCCGTCATTGTTGTTTGGCAGGCCCAGGCTGGATTCGAACCCGCCAGCTCAGATGTACGTGGCTGGCGCCTTAGCCCGTTGAGCCACGGGCACCGAGCCTAGAGCCTTCTTTTAAATGAAACTCATTGTAATTGCTAAGATTCAAGACTGGTTTTATGGAGATTTGACTATGTTTTTCCATGGTATTTCCTCTGTATTTGGTATTCCCATAGGTGACTTGAACCTGGGAACATTTATTTTTCAGTAAATCTTTTTTGCCTGGCCTCAGTACTGTTCTATTTTATTATTACTTTGTTAAGAGAAGAAATATACTGTCTATCTTGATGGAACCATTCATTTTTTTATGTAACTAATCATTATTCTTTATGGTTTTTTTTTTTTATTGATCTTGGCTGACTTAGTTTGTGTTCTCGGTTTCTGTTAATTGGCATTAAGTTGTTTCTGACTGTCTCTTAGAATACATCATTTGCTTCATAATGTATTCATATGGTTCAAAATTTTTAAGGTATTAAAAAGCATGTGGAATGAAAATACTCCCTTTCTACACCTATTCCCTAGCTACCCGTTTTCTCTCAAACACAGGTATTATTTTCTTCACAAACCTTTCATACATGGCTAGTGGGAGTGCAAATTGGTATAGCTCTATTGGAGGCAAGTTTTACACTATCACATAAAACTTATCTTACTTTTTTTGCTTAACAATCTTCTAGAGATTTGCCCTGTGGATACATCTCCACCAATACAAAAACATGTGCATAGGGTTATTTACTGCTGTGTTATTTGTACTTGGAAAATATTGGAATGAACCTAAATGCCTTGTGTAGGAGAGTGAGTAAACAATGGTATAGTCACATAATGGAGTGCTCTATGCAGCAAGAATGAAAAATATCTCTATGAACTGATGGAGAGTGACTTCCGGGATATAGTTTTTTTTTTTTTTTTTTTAAGGCAGAGCCTCAAGCTGTCACCCTGGATAGAGTGCTGTGACATCACAGCTCACAGCAACCTCCAATTCCTGGGCTCAAGTGAGTCTCTTGCCTCTGCCTCCCAAGTAGCTGGGACTACAGGCACCCGCCACAACACCTGGCCA
>CAUYON010142821.1:0-10798 GCA_963573935.1 Arctocebus calabarensis | reverse complement strand
TATATGTATACCATGGAGTATTATGCAGCCATAAAAAGTTGGAGACTTTACCTCTTTTATGTTTACATGAATGAAGCTGGAACATATTATTCTTAGTAAAGTATCTCAAGAAAGGAAGAATAAGTATCCAATGTAGTCAATACTATTATTTAACCAATATATAGTCACCCACACTTTCATACAAATTGTAAAACACTACTACAGTCCAGAATGAAGGAGGTAGGGTATTTGGTGGGACCTCAACTATTGTGCACAATGCAAGTGTCCATGTTAAAACTATTAAGAGTAGAGTACAAATGTCTTAACACAACCAATAGTAAGTGTGATGAGGGTTATGTTAACGGGTTTAATGTAAGCATTTCAATTGTATTTATATATCAGCACATTGTACAATATAAATGCATTCATGTACACAGTTATGACTTAATAAAAAAAATAAAAAACACACTGATCCCCCCCCCAAAAAAAAAGAAAATCCTGAAATATGTGGATATTGGACAGCACACTTTTATGTAATACATAGATAAAAGAAGAAGCCACAAAAGACACTTAAAAATATTTTGAACTAATGAAAAATGAAACATAATATTTCAAAATTTGTGGAATTCAGAAACAGCAATGTTTAGAGCACAATTTATAGCAGCATTTATAGCATAATGATATATCATCATTTTAGATGATATATATATATATTGGAAAAAAGAAAGATCTAAAATCAATAATCTAAGTTTCTGTCTTAAGAATCTAGAAAAGGAAGAGCAAATCAAATTCCAACTAAGTGGAAGTAAACATAAGAATTAGAGCAGAAATCAATGAAATTGAAAATAAAAAATTAACAGAGAAAATCAATTAAACCAAAATCTAGTCCTTTGAAAAGATTAATAAAATTGATTAGCCTCTAACCAAGCTAAGAAAAAAAGTAAGTAGACAAAAATAACTAATATTGGAAATGAAAGAGGGAATATCACTAAAGATCCCATGAACATTAAAAGGATAATAAAGGAATACTATCGACAACTCTATGCCCACAAAGTTGAAAACCTAGATTAAATAGATCAATTTCTTAACAGCTACAATCTGCCAAAACTCTCATAAGAAATAGACAATCTCTATAAATCTATATCTATTAAAATTGAACCCACAATTAAAAACCTTCAAAAACAGAAAGCACCAGACCCAGATGGGTTAACTGGCACATTCTATCAAACATTTAAGAAAAAATTTACACCAATTCTTTATGGTTTTTGAGACAGGATAGCATTCTCTTGTCAAGGCTAGAGTACAATGGCATCATTATTGCTCACTGAACTCTAAAACTCCTGGGCATAAGTCTATGTAGACCCAAGAAAATTATAGGAATGTGACACCATGCCTGTTTTTTTTTTTAAATAAAAATAGGGGTCTTACTATTCTGCTCAGGCTGGTCTTAAATTCCTGGCCTCGGGCAATCTGCCTGTCTTGGCATCCCAAAGTACTAGGATTATAGGTGTGAGTTACTCCAATTGGCCTATACCAATTCTTTAAAGTTTCTTCCAGAGAATAGAAACTGATATACTTTCTAACCCCATTCTATGAGGCAAGTACTACCCCAACACTGAAATCAGACAAACATAGTGCAAGAAAAGAAGACTACAGACTAATATTTCTTATAAATATAGAAAGAAAATTCACAACGTATTAGCAAATCTAATGTAATAATGTATAAAAAGAATTATATACCATCTCAAAGTATGATTTATCTGAATTATGCAAGGCTGGTTCAACATTTGAAAACCAATTAATGTAATTCATCACATCAAAAAAAGGCTCAAATAAAGAAAAATCACATGATTAAATCACTAGCTGCAGAAAAAGCTTTTGACAAATTCCAACCCCTATGTAGGATAAAAGCTGTCATTAAAGTAAGAATAAAGGGAAAATTTCTCAACTTGATAAAGAATATCTATAAAAATATACTGCTAACTTTATATGTAATGGTGAGAAATTCGAATTTTTCTCGCATAAGTCAGGACCAAGGCACTGACTTGGCATGTCAGGATTCCTTTTTAGGACAGGACCAAGGCAAGTCTCAGCACTCCTTTTTAGCTTTTACTGGAAGTCCTTGCTAATGCAGTAAGACAAAAATGGAAATCAAAGGCATACAGATGAGTAAGAAAGAAATAAAACTATCTTTGTTTCCACAGATGACATGGTATTACATATAGACGGTCCAAATGAATTGCCAAAAATCTGGAACTAATAAGTAAGTATAGCAAAGTTGCAGGAAATAGAATTAATATATGAAATTCAATCACTTTCCTGTATGCCAGGAATGCATAAGTGAAATTTGAAATTCATAACAATATAATTTACATAAGCATCCCACAAAATAAAATTCTCTGGTAGAAATTTATCAAAATATGTACAAGATTTATAGGAGAAAAATAACAAAACTGTGTTTAAAAAATTAAAGAACTAAACAAATGCACAGATATTCTATGTTCATGAGTAAGAAGACACAATATTGTCAAGATGTCAGATCTTCCCAACTTGATCTATAGATTCAGAGCAATCCTGATTAAAATCACAAGAAGTAGTTTGTAAATATTAGCAAAACAATTCTAAAGTTTACGTGGAGAGGCAAAAGACCCCAAACAGTCAATATTAAAGGAGAAGGATAAAGTTGGAGGACTAACACTGACTTTGAAACTTAATATAAGCCTGCAGTCATCAAGACACATGTAGCCTTGGCAAAAAAGTAGACAAGTAGGTCAGTAGGAAATAATAGACAGCCCCCAAATAGGCTCGAATAATTAGAGTCAACTGATCTTTGACAAGGAAGCAAAGACAATGCAATGGGACAAAGATAGTCTCTTAAACAAGTGGTGCTGAAACCACTGGACATTTACATACTGAAAAATAACTCTAGAGATAGAATTTATACCCTTCATAAAATTAATTTGAAAGGAATAATATATCTAAAGGGAAAATATGTAGCACAAAACTATAAAACTCTGAAAAGATGACATAGAAAACCTAGATGACTCTGGGTATGGCAGAAACTTTTTTAGATACAATACCAAAGACACATTCTATGAAAGAACAAGTTGGTACACTGGACTTCATTAAACTTAAGAACTTTTGCTCTGCAAAGGACATTGTCAGGAGAATGATATGGCAAACCAGACTGGGAGAAAATATTTATAAAATGCTTACTGATAAAGGACTGTTATCCAAAATATACAAAGAGCTCTTAAAACTCAATAACTAGAAAGCAATGGCCTGATTAAAAAAGAGCCAAAGACCTTATTAGACAACTCCTCAAAGAAGAAATGAAGATGGCAAATAAATACGTGAAAAGATGCTTCCATATCATATTCATCAGGGAAATACAAATTAAAACAACAATGAGATATCACTACACACTTATCAGAATGACCAAAATTGAAAACACTGCCAACCCCAGATGCTGACAAGAATATGGAACAAAAGGAAACATTGACTGCTGGTGGGAATGCAAAATGATATGGGCACTTTGGAAGGCAGTTCGATGGCTTCTTAAAAACTAAACACATTCTATGGAAAAAGGGGCAAGGGAGGGGAGGGGAGAGGGAGGATGGGTGGAGGGAGGGTAATTGGTGGGACCACACCTATGGTGCATCTTAGAAGGGTACAGGTGAAACTTACTAAATGCAGAATATAAATGTCTTAACACAATAACTAAGAAAACGCCATGAAGGCTATGTTAACCTGTTCAATGAAAATATTTTAAATTGTATATAAAACCAGCACATTGTATCCCATGATTGCATTAATGTACACAGCTATGATTTAATTAAAAAAAAAGAAAAAAGAAAAGAAAGGTGAGAACCACTGCTCTAAGGAGTACTTGATAGAGAGCAAGCATGAGAAAAGACCTTTTATTGTATACATACTTGCATTTCTAATTGTGTGAAAACATTACATATTAAAAAATTAAACTTAGGGAAACATATTTAAGGATTTTATATGAACACTTCACTAGAAAAAAAATTGTTTTAAGTTCCCTTGTAAATACCAACTGGCAAATGTGGCATTGAAATTGAAATTTTTATGCCGCTAATTTGAGATTTTACCATTATTGTTATATTATTGCAGTCAAATCATAAGAAAAGGCTAGATGAAGAGGAAAGAATGACCTTAATCTTATCGATATCTACTTTGGGGGAGGAAAGTTGCCAAATATTAAATGACTGAAAATTGTCATTTTAGTTGTAGATACATATGGTCTCTATCAGTTAGGATGTCATAAAGTTAATAAAATTATTCTCTTGTGATCCTAAATCTCTATTGGCTATAATCATTCTACTTCATTGTTAATATTTTTTATTTGTACTTCTCTTTCTTTCTCTCTTAAGTGTAGCTAGAGTTTTATCATAATTTTTTCCTAGTCTTTTCAAAGATCCTTTTATTGGTTTTATTGACCTACTTTTTATGGGGCTTTGGAACTATTTTCTGTTCTTATATTTTTCCTCTTCTCTGCTTTGTTTAGATTTTCTCTAGTAATCTTTTTCCATCTTTTCACATATTAATAGAACAGTGAACTTACTTGTTTTTCATGCACTTTCATGGGTGGGTTTTTTTTGTATGTTCATCCTCATACAATTTCAAACATAGAAAAGTTGCCAGGAGTGTACAAAGAACTTTTCCCTACTTTCTACCCAAATATAACAATTATTTACATTTTTCTTTGTTTGCTTTAAATTGTTTACAGGGAGATAGATATTAAATATATAACATGTCATATGGTTATTAAGACAAAAAATGAAAATAAAGAAGGTTTGGGGTGGATTATATATCCTTCTCTAATTAATGCCTAGTAGTAATTTCCTCAAATGATCAGAAATGGCTCTAAATTGTTTTCTTTAAAGGCTGCATCGTATTCTGTGAGCAGGTGTACTATGACTTAGTTTGCCATTTTACAAAGTAAAATGGTACATATTACCAAACAACTTTAGAAAGAAATTGCAATAATTCATGTTTCTACTAACAACAATTATAATAGTCAAACTTTATGGACCAACCATCTATGCCAAGGATTGTCTTAGGTTTTAGATCTCTTATCTTCTTTAATACTTATCTGTTTTCTCTGATATGTTTATCCTCATTTCACAGATGAGCAATCTGGAGTTAAGTATTGCTTAAGATCACTCAGGTGGTAAGAGCCCACCATCCTAATCACTTCCATGTACTCCATATACTGCCTCTTATGCCCAAACATTTGACTGCACTTCTCCTCCCATGGTTTCCAGTTGCTGTTAGCACTCAATTTTTAAGTCCAGTCTGGGTATAAAAAGATATCTCATAATTGTTTTAAACAATTTTCATTTCTGTGACTACTATTCAGTTTGAGCATTTAAAAAAATTATCTTTTATTTTTTGAGATAAGGTGTTGCTCTTTCACTCCAACTGGAATGCAGTGGTGGCATCACAGCTTACCAAAACCTCAAACTCCTGGACTCAAGCAATCCACCTGCCTCAGCTTCCCAAGTAGCTGGGACTTATGTGTGTATGCTGCCATGCTCAGCTAACTTTTGATTTTTTTTGTAGAGACACAAATTTACTCTTGCTCAGGGTGATCTTGAACTCCAGACCTCAGGTGATCCTCTCAGCTTGGCTTCCTAGAGTGTTAGGATTACAGGCGTGAGCCATGGTACCTGACCAGTTTGAACATCTTTTAATATGTTTTTTGGTCGTGTGGAATTGCTCTTCTCTGAATTGCCCATGCACATTCTTTGATCCTTTCTCTTGTGGGTTGTCTTTTTGTTCCATCAACTTATGAAAACTCTTAGAATACAATAAATATTTACAATTTATAAATAATCAATCTACTTTGTAAATTGTTTTTCAAAATCTATCAAGTGCATTGATTTCATTCATGTTTCTCATTGACATATCAACATTTTAAGTTTTTAGGTTTTTTTTAAGGCCTGTCTTCCATTCCTGTTTTGTTTTCTTAGGGTGTTTTGTTTTGTTTGCATTTGTCTCTTGATATTAATTGTTTAGAATTTTTGTTAGACATCTAATTGTGATGTCTGTGATGTGGACTATTGTTTGTCATTCCTTTTCAGTTAGAGCAAGAACACGCTGAATATTTGCCTTATAAATTAATGTGGATGCTCTATCACTGCATTCTTCATCTTCCACATCACCTCATCCCTTCTTAAAAAAAAATTATCTATTTGTAAACTGCTGATTTTGGGGGGGTCATTGTTCCCGTAAATTTTTGTCATGTATTGATAATTTTGCCATTATTCCACCCAGCATACATTTGTTCTTATTTTAATTTTAGCAGAATTCATGTTGCTCTGATAAAGGAGCTCTTTCTAAACTGTTGTCTCATCCTTCTTCAGGCCTCATGCAAGGTCCTGTTCAGCCATATTAAATAAGTTGGTACAAGTTAATTTGGTGCAAAAAGTTTTTGGAAATGTATTCATCATTTTTTCACAATACCCATTTTTCATGAACTTTCTGAAAACCTTTTATTCATGTGAGTTGATAGATTATCAATTTTTTTCAAAAAATTTTTAGGTTTTATTTCCCACTGTTTCAGATAAGGAGAGGGTTTGCAGAACCTGAAGAAGTAAAAAGTTTGGAGATAGGGGATTTTTTTTTTTTTTTTGGAGACAGAGACTCATTATGTCGCTCTCAGTAGAGTGCTGTAGCATCACAGCTCACAGCAACCTCAAACTCTTGGGCTTAAGTGATTCTCTTGCCTCAGCCTCCCAAGTAGCTGGGACTACAGGTGCCTGCCACAATGCCTGGCTATTCTTTTGTTGCAGTTGTCATTGTTGTTTGGCTGGCCTGGGCTAGGATTGAACCTGCCAGCCCTGGTGTACATGGCTGTGCTAGAACCACTGTGCTACAGGCACTGAGCCAAGACAGGTAATATTGAAGAAATAATTTTTGACATACTTTACATCTTCAAAATGGACAACAAAAATTGCGAATCAAGATATCTGGTCATATAATTGTAAAGATAACTTTGGCTTTGCAAAGATTTTGTTTTATGTTTGCTTGGTTTTTGTCTTTTTTAATTAAGGAAGTTCCCTGGGAATTTAACTGTTATGGCACTGAGCATTTTAGTTCCATTCTCTATTCTCACATTTGGGACAAGATATCTTATATTTCTTAATGTGATACATTAAGAAATTAAGGAATTAATAAAATTCCTGAAGTCTAAACTATTTTGTCCAAAATTTCAACCTACGTAAACAATAGACTTTTTAAAAAGCTTATCAAAATGTCTAATAAAAATGGCTTTCATAATTTAAAGTAAGAAATTATTGCATAAAATACTCATAAAAGCTGTGCTTTCCTTTAACACAGACTATATCATGATTTCATTAAGCACCTGCTGAAATGGTCACGTGTTAGAGATGACTAGATCTGCAGGTTCAATAGTAGATAGTTGTGTTAGGGGTTTTGTTTGTTTGTCTGTTGATTTTCTGCTTAACACCAGAACACCCTCCTTTTACTTGGGAATACGTAATTGTTGCCTGGCTTGTGGTGGCTCATGCCTGTAATCCTTACACTCTAGGAGATCAAAGCAGGTAGACTGCTTGAGTTCAGGAGTTCAGTTTGAGACCAGCTTGAGCTAGAGCAAGACCCTGTCTCTAAAAATAGCCAGGCATTGTGGCAGACGCCTGTAGTCCCAGTTACTTGGGAGGCTGAGGCAAGAGGATTGCTCAGGCCCAAAAGTTTGAGGTTGCTCTGAGCTATGATGCCGCAACACTGTACTCAAGACAACAGAGTGAAACTCTGTACACCACCCCCACCAAAAAAAAAAAAAAGAAAAAGAAAAAAGGAAATGCACAATTGGGTAAGTCTGTGGGTTGAAGTCCAATAAGACTGATGCTTTTTTTTTGGAGATCAAGAGATATGACCTAAGCTGGGTCAATTGAATATTCTTGTCCTTAACTGTAAATAGAAAGTTGCATTACAAAGAAGGAATAAGAGATTGGAATTAATGCAGTATCCTCTCATTGACCCACTGTGTCAGGATTCAAGTGTTCATTAGCAGTGGCCCCTTAACCAGGGTATAACTTTGGTACCAGCCACCTACTTCTTCAGTGTTCCCAAGTTACCCGGGAACCATTTAGGAAATTATTTTTCTACCCATGGACACAGGTTTTTGCCTGACAGACAGTAAGAAAGTTAAGTTGTAACAACATTACTAGAAGCCTAAGGATCCTGCCAAGGCTGCAAAGGCTCTGCAGTTCATAACTAATGATAACAGGCAACCCAGCAAAGCTCCAAGACAGCAAAGACTCTGTCTGGCTTGATCACTATGGTATAGCCAGCTACCAGTTCAGTGCCTGAGACAAATGGTTGTTCACTGAATATTTATTTGATTTTTGAATGAATCAAATAGCAAAAGACCTCCAGGCCTTTTCAATATTTGTTTTAGATTTTTGATCCTGACTACATTTAGTATAAAAGAAAGAGAGCTAAAAAGTGACACCAATGTTTTAAATTACAGTAAATAGGAAGCTGATTTTTCATTAGCAATAATGAGGCAGTGAAGAGGAAAGGGATTAGGTTTCTGTTGTGATACATTGAATCTGATAAATGCCCTGACTTTTAAATTTTCTTACCTGCAAGTTAAACAGGTTGTATCTCTCAATAGATAGATTTATACTGGAAACACACAGTAGTCGCTCCTACTGGACTTTGATCCTGCAAAGACAAGTATTACCCAAGTCAACATCAGGTCAACTATACAAAGAAAGTGTCTTGATAAAAATGACCTAATGATTAGTTTACCAGATACTGCTAAATAAATCTGCATTTGGTTGTGAGATTGAAGAGATCAGTTTCATATTTTTTCTTATGACAATGTGTGGATTTCTTTTGTCTCAGGTTTTGGCATTGCCTGAAGCACACGTTTTTGGATTTGTAATAATCTGAACATGCCCAGGAGTGGATGGGGGTATCTCTTTTCCTGCTTCCAGGAGGACTTTTATGACTTGCATGTCAATATTCTTGGCTCTGATAATAATACCTCTCAATTCTTATAGATACAGTAAGATATTAGGGATATCAGGTACATTGTATATTACTGTTTCTAAAATTGTGTCCACTTTCCTTTTCCTACTTACACCAGTATCAGTTAGAATAGTCATCAAGCTTAGAACACCTGAAAAGAAAGAATAATTGGACCTCTGAGTTTTATTTTAATGTTTACAGGGATTTATTTGACTTTCAGAATGAGATTAATGTTTTTAAGGACAGCTAATGTGGGGGTGCTTCTGTTGGGTCTCTTAGTTCCTGCTTTGGGTTTGTTGTTCGGATACTTCTTTGCTAAAGTGTGTATGCTGCCTCTTCCTGTTTGTAAAACAGTTGCTACTGAAAGTGGGACCTTAAATAGTTTCTTAGCACTTACCATCATTCAGGTCTCTTTCTCGCCATCAACCCAGGCCGAGGCAGAGTTAGCCTCTGTGGCTCCTTGTACAATAGCCATGTGTACAGGATGTGAAATATTACTGATCCTTCTGGTCTACAAGGCTAAAAATAGATGTCTCTTTAGTGTAGATGATGAATGAAAAAGATTTCCATATTCCAACAATTAAAGCTTTCCTTTATTCCTTCTCTTCTGTGGGAGATTTGAAGAATATTTAAAATTATATCTGCTCTCAAGTCACTTTTGATATGTGTAAAATTTGACAGTCAGAGGGAGGAATATATATATATATATATATATATATACATGTAGAGAGAGAGTGTGATATAGAGTTATATATAGTTAAATAGTATATAATATGTACAGTTAGATATAGGTACACTTATAATCATACATACTAAGCAGCTCATGTATGGTATAGATGGTAAATACTACACAGGAATTTAGTGGAAGGAGACTTTTCAACTGTATTGGTTTGGGGGTGTGGGATGGAGTGGAATGTGTAGGTTATACTTTATTATGATCTCAAGAGAGAAGCAGCACTAGAAAACTCCAACTGTACTGATTACGATACATTCTAAGTGTTTAAGAAAGGGATATCTGTAGCGCAGACATTTGGTAATTGCTCACTCAGTGAATGAACATATAAATTTCTATTTGGATCATTCATTAGCTAATCAAAAATTAATCCTCATGTCTCCTTTTTTTTGTTTTAAGTAGGCTGGAGTGCAGTCGCATCCTTATAGGTCATTGCAACCTCGAATACCTGAGCTCGGGGGATCCTCCTGAGTAGCCAGGACTCCGGGCACATTCCATTGCTGAGCCATCGTGCTAGGCCCAAATCAATATTTATCTTAAACTCAATGTGCATCACCACTCTCAGAGATGCATTTCCTCCTGTCTTCCACATCTCCCCTCAAAGGCATCACTATACTTTACGCCACTCTCCTCCTCATCCTCCTCTCTTCTGCCCTTTTCCTTTTCCATTTTTTAAAAATTTTTATTAAATCATAATTGTGTACATTGGTGCAATCATGGGGCACAATGTGCTGACTTTATATACAATCTGAAATATTTTCATTGAACTATTTAACATAGGCTTCATGGCCTGTTAATCTATATGAAGACATTTATATTCTACATTTAGTAATCTTCACTTGTATCCTTATAAGATGCACTACAAGTGTGATCCCACCAATCATCCTCCCTCCACCCATCCCTCCCTCCCCACCCTTGCCCCTTTCCCCATTTCTTGTGCTATAACTGGGTTTTAGCCTTCATATGAAAGCTATAGATTACCTTCATAGTAGGGCTGAGTACATTGGATACTTTTTCTTCCATTCTTGAGATACTTTGCTAAGAAGAATATGTTCCAGC
>CAUYON010142820.1:0-32525 GCA_963573935.1 Arctocebus calabarensis | reverse complement strand
TTTTTTTTTTTTTGTAGAGACAGAGTCTCACTTTATCGTTCTGGGTAGAGTGCCGTGGCGTCACACTGCTCACAGCAACCTCCAGCTCTTGGGCTTAAGCGATTCTCTTGCCTCAGCCTCCCGAGTAGCTGGGACTATAGGCGCCCGCCACAGCGCCCAGCTATTTTTTTGTTTTGCAGTTCGGCCGAGGCCGGGCTTGAACCCGCCACCTTCGGTATATGGGGCCGGCGCCCTACTCGCTGAGCCACAGGAGCCGCCCAGAAATACCAAAATTTTAAAATACACTTATTATAGTGCCATAAAGAAATGTGGTGAAAAAGTAAATAAAACAAGAAATAGGAAAGCTTAGAAAAGAGACCAGCTATAATCCAGTATAAAGAAATGAACCGTATCTCTACTCTCCAGCAAGAGACAAAACCATTTAAAAAGCAACAGCAAAGTACCTAGAAATAACTTGAAAAAAGATGTACAAACCGTTTCTGGAGAAACCTTGTAAGACTTTATTATTGGACATTAAAGAAGTTTTAACTAAAAAAAAAAACAAAAGAAGTGTGGTGAAAAATCACCCCAAATTAGGATGTTCTCCATCATGACCTTGAAAAGTTCTTTTATGTGAGTGAAGTCTACCAAAAATGACCCTATCATAAGCCCTCTAAAACTCAAAGAGTAACTCTTAAACAATTTAATATGCCAATTTTCTCTGCTTCTCTGGCATGGCAAGTATAAATCCAAATAAATTGATAAACCGCTGAACGCAGTTTTCCCAGGTATTTCCACACTCAGCCTATGGGCGTAGAGTGAAACAAGAGACCAAGAAAAAGCAACAAAAAGTCCAGAGATGGTGTCAAAGAAGAGTTTGTCTGTGGGTCTTGTTTTTGTACACTGCTTGGAAAGCTTCCCCCAAAACTCTGCACATCCAGACGATAATCCAGAACATGGCTTAATGCTCACTCCCCAAATCAAGGCGTTCCTCTGCAGAACTGTAACCTACACATGGCTTCAGAGAGAGCCCAGCCGTTACGGGCGCCGCTGCTGAACGCCACTCACAGGGCAGACAGTGCCAGACGCAATCCCGACTCCCGTCTTTGCTGCCGTGCGCCGTGTCAAGTGTCAGAAGCTGAACCTTATAATGTGCCCTCAATTTGTGCTCGTGGAGCAAGACACAGTTGTAAGCTACTTATTACTGTACACTCATTCTCACCTTTCTGATTAATAGACTTCATCAGACCACACACCCTGCCCTTGAACACAATCTGACATTATATCTGGTCCTAATTATGAAGCGGCAAGCAAAGTTAACAATTGCATTGGGCAAGAAAACAGCTTATCAAATGTAAAGTGCAGCTTATGGCCGATTGTGGTGGCTCACATCTGTAGTCCCAGAACTCTGAAAAGCCAAGGCAGGGGGGATCGCTTGAGCCCGGGAGTTTGAGGCTGCTCTGAGCCAGGCTGACACCACTGTACTCTAACCTAGGCAGCAGAGTGAGACTATGCCTTGAGGAGAGAAGAGAAAAGAGAGAAGAAAGAAACCACTACTACTAAAAAAAAAAAAAAAAAAGAAGTTCAATTTATAAGAGGTACAAATGAAGAGAAAAACAGCGTACAAGGACTAGAAAACTATATATGGGAAAGCCTCATATAGTAAAACGAATTTTCTCCATCAATTGCTAGTGTAAAATTTTTAAATGGCATAGGACATTGCAAAGGCTCTCGCCTTCTAAAGGTTAAGCCCCAGCAGAGAAAATGTGCCCTTAGCATACCCACACGGCAGCTCCAATTTTTGAAAAGCATTTCCACGTACCTTAGGCTTTTACCCGCACTCCTGCCAAGGCCAGACTAACCTGGGCACAGGGAAGTGAGAGAGTGTCACTGTGACCCCACACAAGGCTGCAGCAGAAGATGGCAGAGAAAAAGCTCCCCGACCAGAACTGGGGAGCAGGGCTATGCCGGAGGGAACGGGCAGGGCTATGACCTCACACCACGCCTTGGCAGTGAGAAGTTGCCTTTGGATTCAGGAAAGCTGAGGCATAACTTCCAAACTAGTGTTATATCTCTCTAAACCTGTGGCTTCAAGTAGTGGTAATCCTAGGCCGGTAAGACATGAATTTGTTGCCTGTTTTTCTCATAATGACAGATACCTGTATCAGCACAGAAGCATAAAATGCTTAAATAGGACTTTCTTTAAAACATCATTCCAGAAACTTATGTTAATCTCTTCAAAATAATTAAGTGGGGGAGCTATACGTTTATTTTACTGACGTTCCACTACTCAAAATATTTTTTAAATTCCAACATAGTCTATATTACCATCCCTCAAGGATACTATAGAAATGACTTTTGTATCAGCCTTAAAGAAGAGAAAACTTCTAAGCATTTTTCCAATTCTGATAAATCATCCTGGCCTTCTAGGAATAATATGAGCATCTCTGATATGATAAAATCAATAGGACTCGGAGTTAACAAGTTCAACTCCTTACACACACACACCCCAATCAAATATTATGTAACATCCATATAAGTGGTCATTCAACCTCTCTGAATTTTATAGAAACCTGCTGGATGGGAGGGGGGGAGGGGGAGGTTCAATAGAGGGAGGGTAAATGGTAGGACCACACCTATTGAGCATACTGTAAGGGTACAAGTCAAATCTACCAAGTATAGAACATAAATGTCTTAACACAATAATTAAGTAAATGAGGTGAAGGCTATATTAATTAGCTTGATGTAACCATTCCCAATTGTATAAAAAAAAAAACCACATTGTACCCCACAAATGCATAAATGTATTCACAATCTATGTGTATACGACTTAATAGAAGGAAGGAAGGAAGGAAGGAAGGAAGGAAGGAAGGAAGGAAGGAAGGAAAGAAGGAAGGCAGAAAGGAAGGAATCTACCTACAAGGCAGCTCATTCCAATTTCAGACAATTCCTGCACTTTAAGCTAACACAAAGGTCTGACTCCAGTGCCACAAGATAAGGTGTGACCACAAAGTACATAAATCAGAAATGTAATGGTTAATAGATGTGAATAATGCTTGGCAGACTGATTAATGCTTAGTCACTTAGGGAATGAGCATCCATTCATAATATCTTTATTGTAAGCCTAATATTTTAGAATTAAGATAACTTTGAGATTATCAAAATTCTTATGAAATGAAGTGAATTTATATCAAATAATATTTGTAAAGGGACAGAATTGATTATTCTAAACACCAAGAAAAAGCAGTTTGTCCTTCAGCAAACCTGCCTTCTTCTCTACAAGTGATCAGGAGAATTTATTTAAACTTACTTAATCATACCAGTGGTTCTTGGTACAGACAGAGGCAGGAAAAAGGGGGAAGTATATCATCCCAAGGGGAACATTTTACAATTTATATGGGATTTCCTGAGTGGTAGTTAATGGGCACAGGTACTTAATTCTAGTTGTTAGAATTCTCACATATTGGACAGTTCATTCCAGCAAAATATCACCTTGCCTTTTGCACAACAGGAACATCCCACTTGACCTTTGTGTGTGTGTGAAAAGATCTATTTATGTCTCACTAAACCCGGGACTTGATTCCATTTCACACATAATCAAAAAGAACCTTTGCACGTTTGTAATATTTCCTCTTTCCCAGGAATGTAACTCTGTTTAAATTGGGAAAAGGCTTTACTTTGTTTTGTGCAGAACAACAGCAAGTATCATTCACCACTTAAGAAAATGATGTCACACAGGACGTGCTGCTCCCAGACCCTCCTCCAGATGACCCACCTGGTCAGCACTTCCACTACTTCACAGACAATCCACGTAGAAGTGCGAGCGTCACACTCCTTCATTTTACTCTCTAGGCTAATCATACTCCCCCCAATTTTGGAATACATATCATTTTATTACAAATTGCCTCCCATGTATCTCTCCATTTTATTATTTACGCACGTTATATTGACTTTTTTTGAACGTCAAGAAGCTATTTGCCTATTAATTTCATCAGGTTACTCAGGAAGACATTACACGTATGTGTCATCAAAGAATCTGATAAACTGGAATCTCTGATCCATAAACATTCTTCCTCCTTGGTTTTTTCCACCTTAGGTTCAACACCCTGAAAGGGCATATAGGTGATGCGTGCACCCCAAACTGTCATTCATTTCAGCTTTTGTTTGTATGCCTGGCAGGTGCACAGATATGTGGGGGCTCTGGGAACAAAGCAAAGGCAAAAAGCTCAGCGTCCTGTAACCTCTTTATATGTTCCCTTATTTTAGCCCCAGAAGATCCTCATAGCCACAGAAAAGTGTGGCCTAAGGAGGAGGGGTACAAAAGGGACATGTGTGTCTGTTTAACTGTCAGGACCCTCATTATGGAAACTCTCAAGTGGATTGGACAATAATAAGGGAAATGAAGAAGAGGAGTAAATTAAATCATCTGTCAAAATAATTTATAAGCTATCTCTTTTTATCTGGGGTTTTAGCTGGCATCTTTAAATACCCAGGCTGGGGAAAACACAGAGAAGTTTCTAACCACTGCACACAAAGTATTTTGGTGAGCTTATTATCTTCCCTTGAGATGGAACACTCGGTGAGAACATTCCGAGGTAAGCACAGGGATTTTTCAATTTCTGAAAAGTGAACCGTACCTTTCTTCTTTTGCGCTATATACCAACATAGCTACGTAAACAATATGGAAATAACAACACCGCTGAAGATGTCGCACAGCCCTACAAGGGGTTGATTAAAACCTTGCGCTTTCCCTTCTGTCCATAACAGTCTCTGAGGGAGCACTGTATGATCCAGCTGACAAAGACTGGAGCTGGCATGACAGCCACTCAGCCCCGCCACCGTGCCACCCTCCACAATCAGCTCCTGATGGACCATCTGTGGAGCAGAACCGTGCTTGTCAACTAGGGGCTTGCTGAGGATTTTCTCAGTCTTGCCAGCCTCTGGAAAGCAAGCTCACTCCCTGGTCAGCACAGGCATGGAGGCCACGGGAACGGGGAGCAGCATGCGCCAGCCTCCTGCCAGCCATCCTGTGAACAGTAAGGCCATGTCCCAGGCGAAGAAGCCTGGGGACCTCACCGGTGTGACATCTCACAGGTACTGGGAAATGCAGCTGAAGGAACAAACACATGAATAAATGAGTGAGTCTTCTATAACACAATACCAAGTTTCAACTGGCACCTGGATATGAGTTTTGTGGGACAGGACCAGCACTGCCATCTGTGTGGCTATCTCCCGTGTCCCTGACATCCCACAGCCGAGCTCAGCCTCATGGAGCAAACATCATGGCACGTACGTACCCTTCCTAGCAGACAGCCATGTCACTGGCACCATCATTCCCAACTATCCAAGCACACGAAAAACTACGACTCCAGAATAAAATCCACCAAGCAATGGAACACTTTACCGCAAAACTTGGCTAAGAAAGATAAAAGCCAGTAGGACATCATAGAAAACCCGTGGACTGGGGACTCGGAAAGGCCGAGTTGCAGTCCCAGCTCTGCCAGTACTCGGATGCCCACGTGGGCAGATCAGTTCTTCCAGCTACTGTAAACTGCATACATACGTCTTCACCACAATCTACTTCACAAAAATGGCGGTTGTATTCGGCAAGCCATGGCAAGCGGAATTTTTTTTATGTGAGAAAATGAGTTTTTGATTGATACGAAGTTCCCTCAAGTTAGATAATTTGCTTTTCGATTCATATTCTGATCTAATGACTTCTCACCTTGAACATGTTGTTTAATCCAACCTGACCTCTGTTGTATCATCTGCAGAACAGGCTGAATTAAATCAATGGTTCTTAACCGGAGATGATTCTACGCCTCCACCAACTCCCCAAGGGACATTTGGAAATGTCTGGAGATAGTTTTGGGCATCAGAGCTACAGAGCCAGAGTTGCTACAGACACTCTGTAAGCAGAGGCCAGAGATGTTGCCACTTAACCTCCCACAAGGCACAAGATAACCCATACAAGGAAACTGTCAACAGTCTCAAGGTTGAGAACCCCTGTATGAGATTATTTCTAAACTCCTTAAAAAAAATGCTGAGTCCAAATGTGTAACAAAAACACCTTACAAAGTTGCCAACTGTGGGCAGCAGCAGTGCTGGCCTAGGATAGAAGTTACAGCGACTATGGGCTGCAAGTTCCAGGAGCCATGGACCCTGTTTATTTTGGACACAGACACAAGCAGTTCCGAAAAGAGTGGCAATGACATTCTCCTGGTCCTCGTGGCAGAAAAAGAAGAAAGTGGCCCCAAAGCTTTCTCATGATCAACTCCAATAAAATGGAAGGAAACCGGCCTTGTCACAAACACAAAGACCAGGGTGACCCTGCTGGAGACAGGCCTTCAAATCCTGGGTCTGTTAACCTTCATGGTTCCTCTCCTAAGCTATTGCATGAGTGAAGTTCCCCAAAAACTGTCACAGATCTTCTGGGAATAAACTTACAGCAAGCTCAGGGGTTTTGGAAGAGGAGGGAGCAGGGGAACCTTCGTTCTAATCACCCTCAGAAATTGAGCCCATAAAATATAGATTTGAAAGCGTGTGCCGGCATCTCTAATAATTCATCTTTATGATATCGAGGACCAGGCCTAAAGGTATAATGATAGGGCATTAAAGGATATTCTTTGCCATAAAGAAAAACAACAGAACCTTTACATTTTCTTTGATGTGTGACCATCCTTGTAAAAACAAAATGAACATCTGAGAGGTCAGGGCTTACATTTTCAACAAAACTCAAAGTCTCAGTTCATTATTCACAAAAATCTCAAAATGTTCAGCATTTTTCTTTTCCTGTATGAGTTGCTAACCAACTCCAAATCATTCAACCTTTACGCACTGGGTGTCTACCATGTATCAAGCAATTGCTAGGATCTGGAAATACGTGGAAACAAGCCTTTACTTAAGTAAAAACTTTTCTGGAGAACACAGAAAAGTAAAGCGCTACACCTTGGCGTGAAACAGTGGATGACAGCATATCCCTGCAGGAAAACACGCAGGGTGCATGATCTAGTTTTAGGGAGGCTTGGGGGCTTCTTGGAGGAGGAAAACTCAAAGCTATAAAGGCAGGTACAAATGTGCAAAAGCCCACAAGACAGAGAAGACACTACCTCTCTGCAATCACACAAAGAGCAAAGTGTCCATGTGACACACAAACCATGGGATGAGTAGAGAAAGGGCAGTCTTAATGGGAGTATGTGAAAAAATTCCACGTATACATGAACGAAAGTGTTACAAAATCTAGATTGTGCCCAAACAATGTGAGCTGTATATTCCTTTACACTTCTGCTCCCGACTCCCAGATTCAGTCAAGTCAAACTTAAACAGCAGGAATCAGTGGCGTAAGAAGCAGAAAGGCACTCATTGTACACATTAATAAAAATCAACTTGATTAAAAGTAAGAACATCCAGCTGACTCCCACCAGACACCAGCTGTAAACGGCAATCACCAACTACATCTGGTCAGCATTTTCTGTTTATCTTAGCAGTGCCCTAAAAATTTTGAGATCTGTTTTTTAAATAGAAAGAATTCACATTTTTAAAAAATACAAACTTCCCATTTGAGTTTTTTTTTTTTTAATAATAACTACCTCCTTTAGCCCATATAACATTCCTAGTTTGCCACAGTCTCCACTACTCCCTATTGTCTCTACAGCGCTGGGGGGATTGTTCTCACTTTCACTATTCTTGTACTCCAAGGAATTTCTTATACTTGACAAATACCTACACTCTGTTTTCAAAGGTGAGAAAAATGAAAGTGAGAGCCAGAGGCCTCTGAGGTTTAGTTCTATCTGCCCACTTTACTCAGTTTCCTTTCTTTAGCCAAATTCTTGGCCTCTGATTGAGGTCATAACCCCCTTTGCCACACAGTGCCAGGTCAGTGTACCAGGTGTGGCCAGGTTAGAAAACCAAAGCCAGGGTATGGGTTTGAACGTCTGCTCACCTATGAACTGGACTTTGGGCTGGCATTGGAGCTAGGCTAGACCGTTCATACTTGCCGGGAATAGTCGTGGCTATAATCTGGTCCTCAACTTTCATTTAGAAAGAAATCACAGTAAGAATAAGAATAATGATGAGCAAATGCTATTTTTAAAATATTGTCACTCGAAGTCCCATTTTTAAGTCTGATGTATTCACAAAAGGAAGGAACTGTGGAGAATGACAGTGGCTCATAAGTGCAGGGCCAGAGACCCTGCAGGGAGCTGGAAGGCCCCAGGTGAACAGTACTGTTGGAACCTCACAATGTGGTGGGCGCTGAGTGGCGGCCTGCAAGGCCTATCCTGTGATTCCCGACCTTCCAGGCCAGGCCTGGAAACGCTCCCGCAGAGGCTCCCGGCAGCAGGCCCTCGGACGCGTGCGTTTGCGGGCTCCTGCCCCCTTGCAGGCACTCGGCCCATTCAGAGTCGGGAGGGCCGTTAGAGCTGACATGAACTAAGCCGACCACCCAATCCACTGCCACAGAGAAGGGGAAGAAACACATCCACATCTGCCCAACTCCAAAACCACGTGCCTGGCACAGGGCTGGGGTTTGACACATCACACCCACACCAACTTGTCTCCCTAAAAAGATTCTATGCCCTTGGACTCCCACTGGAGAAACGGTCAAAGCAGAGCTCCCGGGCCTGCCGCTGTCCGGGCTTCCCATTTGAAAAATGTGCACAGCCTCTCACGCTAGCGATAGCAGAGCAGGGACCCTGCTTCCTCCTTTCCCTCCCCTCATCCATCAGCACCTTTGCAGATTCAGCCTCCAAATGCTCCTGAAGTCCCTCCACTTCCATTCACCTCCAGTCCTACCTCCTGGCCTGAGGTCCCTCCCAGACCCCCCCGGCCCCCCGGGCACGTGCAATGACTTCCTAGCCAGTGTCCCACCTGCACAAGATCCCGCTGATGGTAGCCAGAGCAGCCCTGTCCCAACACCCACCAGATGGTGCACATTCCTGACACTCTTCAAAGCCTTCCCAGGGCAGGAGAATTAAACACACAGTCCTCAACACGGTCCTCCCAGGGCCTGGCTCTTCCCTGACTCGCCCTCCGACCTCCTGTCTCAGGGCTCCTCCTTCTCCCCCTTCTTTCCTCCAGGGCACCAAGACCTTTCTCCCCTCGAGGTTTCTCTGAGCTTTCCTCTGCCTGAATTTTTTTTCCCTACTCCCCACCTGGCCAACTTCTCATCCTCTGAAGCCTCTTCTGACCCACGAATCCTTGTTGGGCACTCTGGCTGGCATTTGTCATCGTGTACCTGGACAATTGTGTGCAGCTGCACTTACTCATGTATTTGATCGGCTGATGTCTGTCCCCTCATTACACTACACGCTCCATGAAGGCAGGGGTCACATATGCATAGTTACCCCCACACACACACATCTGGTACACAGTGGACAAGAAAAACGCCTTGCCCCTGTTTAAGTTAAGTCATCCCTTACTCAAAAAAGACAAGAAGTGGGGCGACCATGATTTAATCTAAAAGCTATTATCATAATAATCTTAAAAGCTATCCTAAGAGCTTCTATATCAAAGTATTCTATGGGGAAGTGTCACCCTGCCTATGTCTCTGGTGAAACACCTGCTCTCCGGCTAGTTGCAGGGATGAGACTCATTTGCTGCTGCTCCGTCTCCCATGGCCCCTACCTCTTTCCAGAACAATTTATTAATCAACTATTAATTGTGGCAGCAACTCCTCTTTTATCACTTCACGTCTATCTTCAGGAGGGGCGCATAAGTGTGCTCCAAGTTTGACTCATTCCATCCAGCCTCATTAAGGGAATGTTTCACACTGAGTTCGAATCGGCACAAAATGAAGAAGAAAGTTCCAGCAGGACCCCCGCCGCAGTGAAGTCCTCTCCAAAAGGCACACGCAGGGCCAGCAGAGTGGAATCGTAACGGTGCTGATGGGCTCAGAGTTAAGGTTTGATTCCACTGCTGCCATGCAAAATAAAATGACGAATTCCCCTAAGGCACTGGTCTAAAAAAAAATGCAAATGCCTTAAACAAAAGAAATTTTATGTGGATGAATGAAGAGTTTCATTTCTCCCAAGTATGTTCTAATTCATTGTTTTGCTTTATTTTGCTTCAGTACAAAATAATAGCGGCATTTATACTGCTTGCTAAGTGCACTTTTAAAGTAGTAAATAGTACATTGCTTTTTAATGGACCTAAACAGTATGCTTCACTTGGAGGTATGTTTCTATAATTACTTAGCCTCAAAATATTTCTACCAGTGATTCAAGATGGAAATGCTTTGAAAACTATAAAATGCGGTTCAAATAAAGGGACATCTGTATTCCTAAAACGCAAAGCAAAACACTCGCTCACACTAAACTGTTACCACTGAGATCACCTCTTTCCAGCCAAGTTCAACTACATCTTCTCAGTTCACATTTTTCATCAGCAACTGACAAGACCTAATTTGGCATTCCCCCCACGTGGCTCCGTGTTACCCTAACACCCCGTTTTCCTCCCTGCCCGACCACTTCTTGGTTTCTCTCACTGACTCCTTCCTGGGTATGGACTGAGCTCCCAGAACTGCTCTTTTCTCTCTGTGCTCATTTATTCGCCCATCAGGTGCTGTTTATTGTCAACTCTAAAAATGCTGAGTATTTCCTACCTGGCTTTCTGCTGGCCCAAGGACAGAGTTCCTCTCTCCCCAATGAAAAGCCACGTCAGTGTCTCTTTCAATTCAGTATTTTATAAACTGAACTTACGTGCTCCACACTGCCCCCTAAGCCACCAAGCCTGGCTCTCAGGAATTCTTTCTTAATTAAAATAATTAACTGAAAGGCCTAACACTTAGTTGAGATTCAATCTCTCCTTCATCTCTAGAGAAAGGGAACCCAGACACTCTTGAAGGAGTGAGGGGAGGAAGAGGGCCCAGGTGACCACCGAGGTTTGGGTCTGTCTGTGCTTCAGAGGAAGGACCCCGGGTGCTCCATCTGCAAACCGATCTCCCTGACTGCTGCTTCATCACCCCGGCCTCTACTCAGCAGCCGCCCACTCACGTATGGATTCAGTCCTGTGAATACGTGTTGAGTGTGCACTCGAGCAGGTGTGAAGTACCATGCCAAGTACAGAAGGCTCATTACTCACCACCACAGTGGGATCAGAAGTGTGATTTAAGACCAAATCACACGTGTACTACAATGAAATATTCAGATGGTGCAGCTCGCCAAAGAGTTTTACGTGAGGGACTTAAAATACACTTATTCCTCCTTAAAGTGAAACACAAGGCAAGTCCTTAACTTTCCCTAACTGTGTCTTCACCAAATCACCTTCCCACCGATACCCCTCCTTAAGAAGCAGACTGAGAGCTCATGGTAGAGGGAGACCAAGCTTAATATTAATACTTCGTTTGATCCCAATATTATCGCAGCCAAGGGCCACACGCCACACAAATTTATCAATGTTGCCTCCCATCCCACAGCACTAATGACTGTTTTAAGTTCACCTTCCTGCCTTCTCAGTGACTCCACACCAAGTCAGCCAAGTAAGATTCAATGTATTTGGACGCTCCACATAACTTTCTGGTTTCAACCCTTTCTCCTAATTCTACATACCACGAGCAGTAACTGAACTTGGCAGTTTTCACGACTTGGAAAGCACCAAATGCGTTCAAAGTCTTCAAATTATCAAGCCCCAGGAACAAACCGCACCCCACTACCTCCCGCTTCTCACTTTAATCTTTTCAGAGTTAAGGGGACGAGAAAACATCGAGATTCTACTACACTTTTTTCAGCCAAGGGCCGAAACTGGAGCCTGCCAGGAGCATCTTCTCCAGCAGCTGCAACAGCGGATCCCGGAGACAGCGCCGCCAGCAGGTCCTCGTGGGGCCCAAACTAGCCTGCAGCCAGAGGGAATGTTCAGGTGGAAATGGCCCAGCCGGGCAGCTGGCCGCACGTGGCTGTCACTCAGAGTACTCTGTCTCGGCAACGACCAACGTCAGGCCTTCCTTAATTTATTTCGTTGCATCTTGGTGCACTGGCACGTGCACAATGTCCCTCTAAGAGGTAAAGACACACTTACCACACGAAGCAATTCTGTGGACTTCAACCATTGACCAAGGGAGGTCAAAGATAGACAAAACCCTCCCGGAGTTGCAGGACCTCAGGAAGACCAACCCCACTGGTGAGCCTCGTCTCCAAGACCTAGGACCAGGCTGGCCCGGGAAGGCCCTGAGAGCACCGGCCGGCAACTGCGGCCAGCGCGCCCGTCACGGTCCGGGTGGGGCACTGCTGGTCAGCCGCCGTCCCATGCCGCGAGGCGCCCGCCCCGCCTGCATCCCCGGGCCCCGGCACCACCCGAGCCGGGAGTCCCCGTCCCGGTGCCTCTCTCCCGCCCCCAGGCGCCCAGGTGGCCGCGCCTGGCACTCCGGCCCGGCCCCCGGCGGGCACAGGAGCGGAGCTCTGTGGTGGCCGTGCCCGTCCAAAGTGGGTGACAAGTCGGGCTGAGCCTCGCGCGCGCTCCGGCGGCGAAAGGGAAAGAGAAAGAAAGAGCCGGGGCGGAGGCGATCCCCACCCGACCCCGTCCCCTATGTCCGCAGGCCCGCGCCGCGGGAGACGCGCACGCCCCTCGGCCACCAGCGGGGTCCCGGGCCACCCCGGGCGCCCACGCGGTTCGGCGTCCTCCTTACCCCGAGCGGAGCGGAGCGGAGCGGCGCCGGCCCGCAGCGCGCCCCGGGCGACGGCGGGGCGAGGCGGAGCGCGGAGCTTCGGCGGCCCAGGCTGCGGCGCCGCCGGCCCGGAGGGTGCTGCGCGGAGGGGCCCGGGAGCCGCCCCCTGCCCGCCCCGCGCGCATGCTCCGCCGCACCTGCCCCGCTCCGGGCTGCGCTCCCCGGGAGCCGCCGGTCGCTGGCCTCGCCTGGGTCGGGCTTTCTCGTGGGAGGAGGTGGCTGCGGTTTGATCTTCAGATGCGGCTTTCCCGGTATTTACTCGCTGGTCAGGATTCCCCCAAATCTTGGCTACTTCCTGCCTGACAGTCCCCTCCCCCGCACCGGTGTCCCCGGGCGCTCATCCCCGCTTGGTCCCAGATCCTGGGGTTCACCTTCCTGATGCTCTGTCCCCTCTGGATTCCCCTCCGTCCTGCTGCTCGCTCGGAGGTCGAATCCGCGTCTCTGAGCCCCTTTCCCGTTCTTGACTTTGCCACACACGCACACGTGTATTTTGGGATACCATTCCAAAATAAAGAAATACTCTATACAAGTGGCAAGAAGTATTTACTGCCCCTATTCCCACTGCCAGCCGGAGAGCAGGGAACAGGCGCTGGTTAACTCCTGTCCTCAGGAAATTTATGGACCTACTGGGAACTTTGACCGTTCACAAATCACTGTCCCGGCTTTTGGAAGGAACTTACCAAATCATTTATTTTGATTGATAAATAACTGGCAATTGAAGGCTATATTGTGGGACTTTTGAATGAAATTTTTTCGTAGGAGTGTCTTGTGCATAAATCATAGTATGCAAACAACTAGTAGATGCAAAATAACTATTAGTTTATTGGTTTCCTCGAGAAATTGACTAATTTAACATCACTAACAAAACACCTTTCAAAATGACCCTTTTGGGCACTGTTGTTGAGTACCCTCCGCCAAGAATGAAAACTTTTGTTATTTAGGCAAGGTTGGGCACTTGGTAGAAACATGATTTATTATTATTATGGAAGAGAGAAATACAGCCCCCTTTGCTAATACAGGTTTTAAATTAGAAACAGTGATCGTAGAAATGTATTAGTGCAGAGACGCAAAAAAGGTGTTAAGAAAAAAGGCTGAAAGCAAAGAGAAAAAGAAAAGGAATACGGAATACAGCACTGCGGAGAAGAAAAACGTTTAGGGCACACCCAATAAAATGCGTGCTTATTTCAGCCTATTTGAACACGTTTGCTCTAAGACCTTGCAGAGTTGTGCGCTTCTTGACAACAGGTACAGTTTAGGGTACAACCTTTGGCTGCTAGCTCGCCTGACAGGATGAAATGGCAGTGGGACTCCGTGGATGAGAGAAGAGGGTCAGAGTCCCTCCCCTGCCAGTCACATGACACAGTGGGTTTTGGTAAAGGACAAGTGTTTCACCCCGGTCCTCCCCTGCAGGTGTTATTAAAGACTCTAGGTCTTAGTAACACAAACACCAAAATGTTTCCAGAACAAAAAGAGTTAAAAGCATTTCTGTTTCCACCTGCCCTTCAGAAAAATCTATCCATGTTACACAAAGTCAAAGAAAGTTAGACTGAAATTTGAATAAAGTGAATTTACATCACCTTGCCTTCTCTTTTTGGAAACAATTATTATAACATGTTTATTGATGACCTTTGGCTTCATTTTATAAAAGCAAAATCACTCTGTTTTCATAGGCTAGGTTTAAATAAGGAAAAGGATGTATGGATAAAACAGGTGACACAGGAAGGGACCCTGTAGGGCATTACACATAAATGCATAGGTGGATAGTGCTGGCAACCAAGTATGATTATACACAAACAAGTAGACATCTGTTTTCAACTACACTGTTAATTCAAATTTGAATAGCAGAAATGCATTAGCACACTTTTTAGAGAATTTTCAAAAAGCGATAGTAATAAATCCCTTTTATTTGAGCAGATTAAAATGAAATAGCCATATTGTTGATTTTTATAACTTTACCAAAGGTCCACCATGAGCAAAGGGGTTTAGAACACTGGTGGTTACTAAGCATTTTAGCTTTATAATGCAGTTGAATGCAGCCAACTCTAAATGCAAAGTTCACATTAACCAGACAGATAGGATGGTTTATTGTTGAGATAGACATCCCTGGTGGCATGGTAAACACAGATCCCCACCTTTGTGGAGGTCCTTAAAACAGTCTCAACCATCCTGTAATGTGTCTGTATCTGTCAATTGTCAATGAAAATGAAATTTTCCCCCCTGCTGTAAGAAGCTAGTAATCGGCTTTATTAAGGAATACTCCAATTTTTTTTTTTTTTTTTTGTAGAGAGAGAGTCTCACTTTATCACCCTCGGTAGAGTGCCGTGGCGTCACACAGCTCACAGCAACCTCCAATTCCTGGGCTTAGGCGATTCTCCTGCCTCAGCCTCCCAAGTAGCTGGGACTACAGGCACCTGCCACAATCCAATTTTTTTTTAATTTGCTAAACTTGTTTACTTTTTTTCTGCTAGGTGTCCGTATATCTTTTCTAAGTAGGATTAAATTATATTGCTTTATTATTTGATCAATAGCAGAATTGGCCGTTGATGTAGATGTGTTTTTAAGACAATTATTTCTCGACATATACTTTGAAGAGGAAAATTTACAAGAGTTTAAGCACAGATTGAATTCCATTATACGCTTTGGTGAAATTCTGGAAAAGTTATCTTAACAGAATTCTATACTTGTGCACACAAGCAAATTATCCACAGCAGCTAAAATCATTTCACCGGGAACCATTTATCTTCAACAACTAATATCAAGTTTATTTTCATAATAGTACCACTGCTAATAATTTCCTCTGTTACAGTTTGTCCATTACATACAGTCGTGTTATTCTAAATATAGACTGTCTAATCTTAAACTTCTTTTAATGAGTTGAGATGTAAATAATTTTACAGTTCTATTTAAATGTAAGTATTAGTTCAAAAAGAAGTATAAATTATATCAAATGCTTAGAGGTAATTTTAAATAAATGATACCAAAAAGCTTTATAAACAAAATGATATTCACAGTATACTATTTTGAACAAATGACATAAAATCTATATAAAAATCTATTTAATTTCATATGTCCTGCTGTGAGGCCTGATTGCTAATAGGCCACTAACTGGTACCAGTCGGGCCCATGGCCCAGGGGTTGGAGGTTGGGGACTGCAGCTGTAGTCTAATAACTGTACAATGGAATTATGTCTTTAAAAATACATACCTTCATTTAAAAATACTTTATTGCTATGGGCGGCACCTGTGGCTCATTGAGTAGGGCGCCGGCCCCATATACCAAAGGTGGCGGGTTCAAACCAGGCCTCGGCCGAACTGCAAAAACAGAAAAATAGCTGGGCGTTGTAGTGGGCACCTGTAGTCCCAGCTACTCGGGAGGCTGAGGCAAGAGAATAACCTAAGCCCAGGAGTTGGAGGTTGCTGTGAGCTGTGTGACGCCACGTCACTCTACCAAGGGCGATAAAGTGAGACTCTGTCTCTACAAAAAAATAATACTTTATTGCTATAAAATGCTAATGATCATCTGAGCCTTTAGCAAGTCATAGCCTCTTCGCTGGTGGAGGGTTTTGCCTCTGTGCTGATGGCTGCTGACCGATCAGGGTGCTAGTTGCTGGGGGCTGGTGGTATAGCAATTTCTTAAAATAAGACAACAATAAAATTTGTAGCATGAACCAACTCTTCCTATCATGAAAGATTCTCTGCTGACGTGCAATGTGGATTGATGTCAGTTGACCTGTAGTGGAACTACCTTCAAAATTGGAATCACTCCTCTTCTGCACAAGGATGAACTCCTTTATTTTTTTCTTTTTTTGGATCTCTCAGAGGATGGCTTTTTGTTTATAGTTTCTTGAACCAATCTCAAACAATCTGAAAGTATAAACTATCCCTCATGTACTAACTATCCAAATCTAAGCTCATTTGAATTATTTCCATTTAGATTTAATTTTCTTCATTTTATTAAGTTTTTTTTTTTTAATTGAGACAAAGTCTCACTTTGTTGCCCTTGGTAAGGTGCCATGGCATCACAGCTCACAGCAACCTCAAAATCTTGGGCTCAAGCAATTTTCTTGCCTCAGCCTCCTGAGCAGCTGGAATTATAGGCACCTGCCAGAATGCTCAGCTATTTTTAGAGATGAGGGCTCACTCTGGCCCAGACTGGGCTAGAACCTGTGAGCTAAGGCAATCTACCTTCCTTGGCCTCCCACCTGCCTCGGCCTCCACCAGCGCTAGGATTACAGGCATGAGCCACCACACCTAGCCTCATTTTATTAAATTTTTAACCAAAGTAAAAAGACCAAGTTTTTTGCTTAGTGTGGTATATTAATGTCCAATGTTCCATTGAAAAATAGAGAGCCCAGGTCAGGCACAGGGGCTTATGGCTGCAATTCCAACACTTTGGGAGGCCCAGGTGAGAGGATCATTCAAGCCTGGGAATTTGAGGTTGCACTGAGCTATGATGACACCACTGCCCACTAGCCCAGGCAATAGAGCAAGACCCTATCTTGAAAAATACATAGAAAGAGAGTCCAATTTCTCTGGATTGAATATGCATTTGTTCTTTTTCATTTTGATGCCCAAAATGCAAATTCCTATGAAATTCATTTCTAATTTTAGAAATATGATTTGATCTAAAACTTCTAAATTAACATTTCCATGAAAAAGTAAAAAGGCTCTATCCATCCTCGTAATGATAGAAGTTGCATGTTTCTCTAGACCAGTGTCTTTCAATCTTTTATATCTCCTGGCACGCTTGAACCTGTAGTTGAACTGCCACAGCACTCTTAAAATTATGTTGATCCAAGAAAAAGAATATACTTACCATGCTTTCAACTCCTTTCAAAATGATTGAACTAATGGTCTTTACAAATTTTTGTAGCACATCTAAGATCCTCTCACTAATGGGCCAACCGTAGGGATCTGCCCAAATAGAATGTCCCTTCTAGGAAGGTATAAACGCATCAATCCCTACCCCTCCAAACTTTTATCTTCCCATCCACCCTAACCCCCAGGCTGACCCTTTCTCAGACTCAGCTCGCTCACACCTGAGTGGAACAAAGGCCACATTGCTCACACAGAACCTGGACCCAGATCCCTTTTGTTCGTGTCATGGAATAATTTCTCATTTTGGGTCCTTAATCTCTCACTCACAGCACACCAGTTGAAAATCTAGACTTTGAGATTACCAGGTGAACAGAGTATTCCCCTGTTTCCGGATTGAAGGTAACTATTAATACTACCCTGGAAATGGGATATTCTCTCTCTATGCACACAGTCACACTCACATATACAGTAATGTACACCACGTGATGTTTTGATCAACAATGAATTGCGTATAGGACAGTGGTCCTGTAAACAGTGGTCCCGTAAGAGTACAACGGAACTGAAAATGCCTATTGCCTAGTGACACTGTAGTGATTAGGTAGCACATTGTGTCACATGTGTTTTCTGGTGATGTTGGTGTAAACAAACCTACTGCATTGCCAGTTGTACAAAACTATAACACATGAGATTGTGCACAGTACATAATACCTGATAATGAGAATACAGGACTACGTTACTGGTTTGGTTTATATACTTACTATGCCATCCTTTTTATTGTTATTTTAGAGCATACTCTTACTTAAAAAAAAAAAGAAGAAGAAGAAGATGTAAACTGTAAAAGAGGAGGTGTTCTGGAAGAAGGCATTGCAGTCAGAGGAGATGATAGCTCCATGTTAATGCCCCTGAAGACCTTCCAGGGAGACCAGAGGTGGGAGACAGTGATGTTGAGGACCCTGATCCTGCCTAGGCCAGTATGTGAATCTGTGTCTTAGTTTTCAAAAAAAAACTTTTAAAGTAAAAAGATAAATAAATAAATAATAAAAAGCTTACAGAATGAGGACATAAGAAAGGAAATATTTTTATACACGTGTACAAGATTTTGTCTTTTGAAGTTTTTGTTTTGCTTTGCAGGGTTTTTTTGTTTGTTTTTTGGCCGGGGCTGGGTTTGAACCCACCACCTCCAGCATATGGGGCCAGCCCCCTACTCCTTTGAGCCACAGGTGCCGCCCAAGATTTTGTCTTTTAAGGTAAGTGTTATTACAAAGGGGTCAAGGCTAGATGTGGTGGCTCAGATCTCTAATCCCAGCACTGAGGGAGGCTGAGGTGAAAGCATCGCTTGAGCCCAGGAGTTTGTCCCTGAAATTGTGACTCGGCGGACTTTCCAGAATCACCAAGTCAGGAAGAACAGCCTGACCACACCGGGCAGCAGGGCCCAGGTTACTCCCAGTCAGTCCAGGCCCCCGGGCCTCTCCGTCCCATTCTTCTCTCCTCTATTCTCTGTGCACTTTCTCGGCCTCTGCAGATACACATGCCCAAACCCAGCCAGCCCGGGCCCAGTTCAAGAACATCACAGACAAACTCCTTTCACTGAATTCCAATTTCTCATTCTTGGGAAAGATCAATGGGCCCAGCTAGAGCCCGTGTGTCTGTAAGTAGACAAGAGTTTCCATATGTTGCCAAGGCCCGTACCTGCACAGGCATCATCTGGATTGTGTTTCCAACAGCTTGCTGGCTTCCCGCGAGTGATGCAGCCCTGTCTCTGCTTCCTCCACCTTCTCTGACCACATCTTTCTGACCTTCGTCCACCCTCTTCTTCCTCTTACCCTCAACAACTGGCTAATAAGATTCTGTTCCTTCAGAATCTGGCTCTTTTCCTAGGCTGTCAGGTCCCCTGATGAGACATCTACTATTCACTTTTTCATCCTAAAATCTATCCTACCCTGACATTTCTCTGGAGTTGCACAAACAAATTTCCAACCTCTTCCCCTTATTTCTACATGAATTTTCCACTGGCTTTTGACATATCCGACTCTCCCTTCATTTTCTGCTCTCTGAGCTTTCTTTTTTTCCTCCTCCTCCCCCTCCACTGCCCTTATTTGAGATCACTCCCTCCCCAGTCTTTTCTTCCCTCTGAAGTCTCCAAGTTCATTCTACGGCCACTGTTAATGACATTTTTCTGAATTATCATTTTCTCTCCACCCACTCTGTTTTTCTTTTTCTTTGTGTATTTCCTGCACCTTGCCTAATGCCTAGTTCAAGCTTTGATAATTTCTCTCCAGAATCATGTTAGTACTCCTGACATGCACCCACAGTTTTGTGGGAGTCTTAGTATGTCGCCCTCGGTAGAGTGTCGTGGCGTCACAGCTCCCAGCAACCTCAAACTCTTGGGCTTAAGAGATTTTCTTGTCTCAGCCTCCCGAGTAGCTGGGACTACAGCTGCCCGCCACAACGCCCGGCTATGTTTTTGTTTCAGTTGTCATTGTTGTTTAGCCAGCCTGGGCTGGGTTTGAACCAGAGAGCCAGGGTCCAAGCATTTCATATATCTGCCTTTTAAACCGGCTGAGAAGCTCCTGTCTCCTCCCAGCCTTTTCTTTTTATCCTTGCCTCTTTCCCGGATCAGCATTCATCGTGCATACCAACCTAACCGCCAGGAAATCTCAGCCTTTGCTTTCTCCCTCAAGCCTCCTCCTTTCAAAGCCCCTCTCTCTGGTCTCTCTATGTTGTACTACAAACCCCAAAGAATAGGAACAAAACTTCCCTTCTTGGGTAGGTGGGCTTGTGCAGGTAATAGGTTGAGTTATCGGTTATGGAGCTATTAGGCAGCGGGAGGACAGGAGGGCTGCAAGCTTCACATTCTTTAGCCATCACATCTGTCCTGACGCTCATGCTTTTCAAAGCCCATTCTAAACTAACTATGGTATAGATATGACTCCAAAGTATTTCCCTCATTTTGTAAAGGAGGTCATGGAATCTGAAGACAGCTGAAGCCTGGTGCTGCAACTAGGAGCCCATGTCTTTAAAACCAAAGATTCTTCCATTTTTTTGAACCCTCTGTCTGGGTTCTCCCCGTTCCAGTTCTCCTGGGCATCTCTACTGGCAGAATCGTCTTAATTCTCAGGTTCAATCTCACCATCCTTCTCCAAAGCCTTCCCCTCCCTTTCCTGATCGCTGGTTCCAGTCACCAGGCCTCCAAGATGAGCCTATGGCGAGACCAGCTCCTCCTCCCAGGCTATTTCCTCCAAACCATTATAGAGTTGAATTCCTTTATCATCCATTCATCTCTCTCTCTGCTGCCTTCCTCGGAGGTAACCACTATTATGGGTTTGGTATATATGCTTTTACTATCAACCTTTATCTTTATTATTTCTGAGTTTTGTGTCTTTTAAAGAAATCCTTTTTTGACCTAAAATTATAAAAGTTGATGTCAGTTGTTGGGTATTTTTAAATCTCGGTGTATTAGTTGGGACCCATTGGATAGTCCATGTTGGATAGTAAGAGACTTTTGCTCTTGACTTTAATGGGAATGTCTTAGGGTAATCATGTTTACTGTGGGCTCTGGTGGAGACCCTTTTTCAGGTTAAAGCAGTTTCATCATCTCTTATTACTAAGTGTTTCGGGGTTTATGTTTGTTTTTTTCCTATTTGCATGAGCAAGTTTGGGTAGATGGTCTTTGAACTTCTACTAAAGTAAGTCACTTTATTACTTTCACAATGATTTCTTTCATAAAGTTTCTTCCTTTATTTCTGGAAGGATTTTGAACATATTTAAAGTCATTCTGATACTCTTCTATTATTTCTGCTTTATTGCTAGCAAATTCATCTTCTAATTTTGATTTGTTGACTGTCTTTTGTTTTTCTCAGTGTTAATTATCCTCAGGGCCTAGGAGTGGGCGTCTCTTTCCCCTCCCACCCTCTCTCCTGCCCTCCTTCTTCTCTGCCTCCTCTTGGCCTTGACCTTCTGGGCCACACTCAGGCCTGTTGTTGGTGGCTCCGGCCTTGAGTCTTCAGTGATGGTGAGAGAACTGTGACACAGTCACCAGGACGGTGAGAAAGCTGGCCTGGGCCCTAACCTTTCTCTTTCTGAGTGCATTGTGAGAATATACAGCTTTACATACGCTGTAGCCTGATGTTTCTCAACTGTAAATTATGTTGATCAAAAATAAAAAAAGAGTAAAGAAAGAATATATTTACTATGCTTTGAACTTCTTTTGAAAATAATTTAATTAATGATTTTTTTTTTTTTTTCCGTTTTTGGCCGGGGCCAGATTTGAACCCGCCACTTCCAGTATATGGGGCCGGTGCCCTACTCCTTTGAGCCACAGGCGCTGCCCTAACTAATGATCTTTAAAATTTTTCACAGCACACCAGTTGAAAATCATTGCTGTAGCCCCTGGAAGCAAAAGTTGCTACTTTCAGGTTTCTTTCTGAACTAAGACAACAGCACCTACACACCAGTGTTAGATTCTGCGGCTGTCTCCAGTCATTTATGCGTGAAATACTCTCTGGCGGGAAGGGAACTGCCGCTCATCTCTGATATTTCAGGATCTAGAAACTCCTAGGAGCACAGAAACTCCTAGGAGCACAGGATCTAGAAACTCCTAGGAGCACAGTTCCTCTGTGTGGGTGTCCATGTGTGTGTTTCTAGAACATAGACAAGATCGCTTTATCATTTAAAATTTTTTGAATCAGAATGGGTCATTCAAAGACGAACTCAGTGAGTTTTCCAAGTTTCTAGTTTTTAATTTGCCTTTATTATTCTCTCAGCGTCATGCATAGTCTAGGCCCATGATAAGTGCTCCCAAAAAGTTTCTGGCCGTGAAACCACTGTGTCATGTTCAAGTGGAGGCTGAATGAAGGCTCATCAGAAATGTGCTAGGGAGGAAATTCATTCATCAATGTCAGCTCGATCTGGATGAACTTGAACCTTTTCTGCATGGAGGAGTCCAAGATTCAATCCCTGCTCACACGCATAGCGTGGCTCTAAAGACAGCACATCCAGATAATTAGCAGAACAGGCAGTTAGCAGGCACTCAGCAAACAGTTGGTGATAACAGGGATGATGTAAGAAGAGTTGCTGTGTCTACAATTCAACCCTGAGGAATCTATTTAATACATTTCACAGGGCGGCGTCTGTGGTTCAGTGACTAGGGCGCCGGCCCCATATACCAAGGGTGGTGGGTTTGAACCTGGCCCTGGCCAAACTGCCACCACAACAAAAAATACATCTATCACCCTTCGTATAATTTTCCTACATACTCTTACATATTCAGACTTTCTCTGCCTTCACTTATCACTGTTACGGTGAAACATATGCAAATAACTAGCCTATCTGTGTGGAGTTATAGTCTTACTCTTTAATGTCAAATTCATCTCCCCAGATTCTTTCCAAGTAATTCCTACATCTCAGGTTGGTACATTAACTTCACCTCCCTTCCACTTTCTATTTTCTCTTAATTTTTGTCTCTGTTAAATGCCAACTCTTTGGTCTCTGGCCATAGAGTGTCCCAGAAGCTACTAAATAGAACTGTAAACATGCAACTTGATAACCTCCACCTTCTCCCTCAAAATCTAATTGCCCCCCCCCCTCCGCTTTTGGCTGGGGCTAGCTTTGAACCTGCCACCTCCGGCATATGGGGCTGGTGCCCCACTCCTTGAGCCACAGGCCCCGCCCCTGATGGCCCTTTTTTGACCTTAAATCATCTCACCTTGGCTTGCAACTGAACACATAAATCTTGATACCCACATTGGTTTTCTATTGTAGAGATCCAGTCCTGAAGATAGTCCTCTGTTCTCATCCTTCTTCCACAGGCTATGATCGCAACCTGGAAATAAATGAACCAACACCAAATAAATGAACAGCAAGCAGAAATACAAAGGGGGGGCTCTCATTTTATCACTAAAGTCTTAATAAAAATACAGTTTTTGTGTGTATGAGAGCCAATAAGCTAGACTGCCAGGTATTGATCTGAGTCCATTGAATTCCTCCATTGTTTACTTAGCATTAGAGAAGATCTTATCCTATAGTGATATTTTTCTGTACTTAGACTATATTCAACTAAGAGTTTCAAGAATTTTGTGCAGTGATCTTCACATAGGCTCTGTCAACATTTATTCAGGCACTTTCTCATTATCACCTTTACATTCCATTTTAAACTCTCAGGGAAATTTTTAAGTAGAAAATGATGCAGATTATAAGTGCACCATTTGGCTCTTTGTCAAATTGTTGAAGTCCCTTTAGCACTTTTTCTTAGTATTTCACTAAGAAATACTTCACACCAGTTCTCATCACACTATTATTATCACTTTCTTGTATATAAATGGAAAAAGAAGTATTATTTCTATTTTCTACAATGCTATTAATTAGGTTTCACTGATTTCTGACAATCCAATCTTGAGAGGGTCCTATCATAAGTGAGCAGATATTTTACAGCAAAACTCTTGCTGGCATTTTTTTTTAACCTTTGTAGATCAATAAAGAGCAATTTTATGAAGTGGAAGTGAATACTATATATTATTTTTCACTAACTGTAAGACTAACTCAACATTTGGAACATAATTCACAAAACCAAGTATAAATTCTATTCTAATAAGTACAAACACCTTTTACCTTGGAAAAGATTTATTGACTTCATTTTCTTTTTGGAATAAAATAAGCTTATGTTCAAAAACAATCTTATGAGCAAAACAAACATGGGTTGTTCCCTAATCTTCTGTGACTTTAATGTTCTCATTCTAATCCTCCTGCACAGGGTACACGCTTGTGCCAGACTTCCCAAAGGAAGGACTGTCCCCCTCCCCATCCCACCCACCCCATCCCCGATGGAGCCAGCTTCCACGTGTTGAAGATAGATAAACTCAGGGGCATGTTCCTCAAACATCTGTTTTTCTCTAGCTTTGTCAGGAGGAAGAATTAAATTATTTTACTGATGATTTAAAACATTATGTTGATATTAAAATAAACATGAGTAGATTATTGGGAGTAGAGGTGAAATTTACTGGGATTTTTAAGCTAAACCAGTCATGTTCAAAAATAATTGTTTTTCTTCTGGAGAAGTTGGCTATATCTTCTTTATTCCTAGAAAGCTAATTTTACTCTTCTCATATCGTCCTTTGAGTAGAATTTTACCTCCTCTGTAATTTCATTCATGCATTCATTTATAACAAAAGATTTGTAACTGGCAGATGAGGCCAGATGGTTCACGGGTTATTTGTTCCGTTGACTCATGTATTTTGATTGAGGTGGAAGATTAACGTCTGCTGTGGTACAAAGTGACCTATGGAGTAGTTTCTAAAATACAGATTTGTAGCTCATGGTGACATGATTGTTATAAACTATTCAAGTTGTTATTATAGGAATGATTTTAACATGTTCTATAGCAGCTACATGCTTTCAAAAAAAACTGACAGGCAACTGTTATCATTGTAAAAATTTTGACAGAGGGGAGTGAGTGTGGGGTGGGGGCAATGTGTTCCCAGGTCATCATATGGTCACCTGCCTGGAGAATGAACAATGCCACGAGACAGAAGCCACGTGCTTACTGACCACATCATGTGGGCACAGACCTTTTTATATATAAAATCATCACACTGCTGATAAGATCTCTGCCACCTTGTTCCATTAAAGAATACATACCACTTTAGGCAACTTTGTTATTTATTTATTTATTTTATTTTTATTTTTATTTTGACAGACAAGGTCTCCCTTGTCACACTGCATTGAGTAACTGTGGCATCATAGCTCACAGCAACTTCAAACTTCAGGGCTAAAGTGATTCTCTTGTCTCATCCTCTGGAGTAACTGGGACTATTGGCACCTGCCACCATGCCCAGATAATTTTTTCAGGTCTAACTCTTGCTGAGGGTGGTCTCAAACTCCTGAACTCAAGCAATCTGCCCATCTCGGCCTCCTAGAGTGCTAGGATTTTAGGCGTGAGCCACAGTACCCAACAACCTTACAGAATAAGAATCTAACAAGCCCAATTCAATTTATTTCCCTCCACATTTTTTTTCTTATCTTTGCCAAATGTTGCTCTTTTCATATGGTGAAAACCAGGAAATCAGGAAATGCCGTGTGCTGTTTTTTCAAATTGTTGTCTGTTTCTATGTATTCCCATACGTCAGCATGGTTTTCAATGTTGAGTTTTTATAACTGTGCTTGATATAATTAGTTTTATTTCATATTTTTAAACCTCAGTGTGAACCCCACAGTTGACATTTTTATAGCTCTGCAGTGAACTTCTATTGTAATATGATGTATTTTTCCTTCCCGTCTCCTATTCTTAGACATTTGGGTTTTTCCCTGCTGTGTTTTTGTTGTTACAATAAAAAATAGCATTACTATAAATATTTTTTAAGCAAATAATTTCTTTTTTTTTGAGACAGAGTCTCACTATGTTGCCCTAAGTGGAGTGCTGTGCTGTCATAGCTCACAGCAACCTCAGACTTTGGGTTTAAGCGATTCTCTGGCTCAGCCTCCCAAGTAACTGGGACTACAGGCACTGGCCACAATGCCCAGATATTTTTGTTGTTGTTGTCATTATTGTTTAGCAGGTCCTGGTCAAGTTTGAACCCACCAGCCCTGGTGCATGTGGCCAGTGTCATAACCACTGAGCTACAGGCATCAAGCCAATAAGTTCTTAATCTGTTTATTTCCTTGTAGAATTTTCCATAGAGTGGGGTTATTCTGGGTACAATAGTCGTACCCAACAGCATGGCTCATCATAGGCATTTTTCCCCCAGAAAAACTAAAACAATTTCCTGTGTGACTAGAAACATTTTTGTCATAAAATTTATATCATTCTCAGATCCGACAGCATTAATGTTTTGTTTTGTTTTGTTTTTTGAGACAGAGCCTCAAGCTGTCACCCTGGGTAGAGTGCTGTGGCATCACAGCTCACAGCAACCTCCAATTCCTGGGCTCAAGCAAGTCTCTTGCCTTTGCCTCCCAAGTAGCTGGGACTACAGGCGCCCACCACAACGCCCGGCCATTTTTTGGTTGCAGCCATCATTGTTGTTTGGCGGGCCCTAGGGTTGGATTTGAACCTGCCAGCTCAGGTGCACGTGGCTGGCGCCTTAGCCCGCTGAGCCACAGGCGCCAAGCCAGCATTAATGTTTTATATTTTCTATTTACTTAGTAAATAGGTATAAAATGGTATCTTAATGTTACTTAAAATAATTATTAAATATATGAAAGGGATATGTTTGTTGTTCACTATTACTGAATGCTCCATTCATTTCTACTAAACAGTTATACAATGGACTTTGAATGTCAGCATTTATAAACTTCTATCAATTACAGTAGAACTTCTGCAAGTTGACCACCAAGGGCCTGTAACACACTGGTCAACATATGGAGGTGGTCAACATGAGGAGGTGGGCCTACTGCACCGATACATGCACGTGGAACATGTCTGGTCTATGAAAATTACGTCAACATAGGGAGGTAGGCAGTGTAGGGAGGTGGTCAACTATGGAGATTCCACCATATTTGCATGTTTTAGAAGGCAAGTTTATTTTTCCCCTGAGAGTCTCACTCTGTCACCCAGGCTATAGTTCAGTGGTGTCATCATAGCTCACAGCAACCTAAAACTCCTGGGTCCAAGGGATCCTCCTGCCTCACCCTCCCAAGGAGCTGGGACTACAGGTGCACTCTACCACACCTGGCTAATTGTTCAGGGTCTCACTCTTGCTCAGCCTGGTTTTGAGCTCTTGAGCTCAACGAAGCCTCCTGCCTTGGCCTCCCAGAGTCCTGGGATTAAAGACAGGGACCTGGCCAGAAAGCAGGCTTTTTTAGAAAGTTTCAATGTATCAAGCACCTAAAAACATATGGAAATAATACAAAATATACCCTGAAAATGCTATGTAGATCTATACATTTGGAATTTTGCTATATGTGCTTGTTTTGTTTTATATTTGTTTTGATTTTTGACAAGGGATGGGGAGGGGGGAAATAAAACACATTTGATGTAGCTGAAGCCCCTTGTGTGGACCTCATTGGTGAAGTTGTTTTGCTCTTGAACTAGAGATAGCCATCACCACAAATGCAGTATTTATCATAACCACCACACTTTTACACTATTCCAGCATATACATGTAAACAAAAAATGACACGTTGCATGTTTTCAAATATTATTTAAATGCCATTTTTCTGCCCGTAACATGTCATAATTTTTCTTTTTTATATTAAAGTTATACTGTTTAAATTTCATTCACTTGGAAATATATACATCTAGTGTATTTGTTTTCATGGCCATGTATCATTCCAAATTACTGATATTTTCTAACTAAAGATCATGTTGATTTCTAATTTTTTGAGATTACAAATAATAAATGAATATTCTCTTGCATCTTTTTCTGTGCATTATGGATATATTTGTATTTACATGTGTGTTTATATGTGTATGAATGCACGTCTGCAGTGTGGATCTGATATAGGATATACACACACATCCATATATACAATGCACAGACCTAAAAGTGAAATGTATATGCATAGACCTGGAAGTGACGTGGCTGAGTTTTCCTGCCCAGCTGCTCCAGAAAATAGATGTGTTGACTTTCCTCCCGACAGCGTAGAGTTCCATCTTCTCCACATATGCATCAGTTAGGAAAACATTTCACTGCACATCTACAACAAGTGACTACCAGTGACTTATTTAAATAAGGGTTTACCTGGTCTCACATAAACACTTTGGAGCAAGCAGCTGCTGGTCCTGGAGTAGAGTGATGAGTTTGGATCAGTGTCTCTGGCAGGACTTGGCTTTACGTTCATGGGGGGCTCCCAGGGTTGTAAGGCCAAGGGAGGAGGAAGAGGAAGATGCCTGATGTGAATCGTCACATCTCTACACAAGGTAGGAGGAAGAGGAAGATACCTGAAGACACAGATGTCACTTCCCCAGTGCTCTTCAGCGATTCTCACACCCTCTGAACCTCTAGCTGGGGGAAACCAGGGGCAAGACCATTAGGAATAATATGAAGCTGACCAACCAGTAGTGTCTGTTCTAACAGTCTTGCCATGACTGAAACTGGCAAGCTTTCACATTTTAAAAACAATTCAAACTATAAATTTTCCTGATTAAAGTGAAGTAGGACATCTTTCTAATTTCTTTCTCTGTCACTTGTTGGTTTACATACTTTGAACAGTTTTTCTGCTGAATTATTTTGTTATTCTTTATGTATGTAGATACTTACATGTTTTGGATACAAATCTTTTGCAGGTTATATGCATTGCACTTATGGTTATTCTAATCTATAGCTTGCATTCTCAGAGCATGCTGGTTTTGATGCGCAGAAGTTTTTCATGTAAAGTTGTTATATTGATTCATCTTTTCCCTTTTCCTCCCTTTTAAAAATGTTTCTGGATTCATGGGGTACATGTGCAGATTTGTTAGGTGGATATACTGTGTTGTGGTGAAGTCCATGTGCTATTGGATTCAGTTTGCAAGTTGTTTTGTTGCAGATTTTTTTAAATTTATGTTCATCAAGCATATTGGTCTGTAGCTTTCATTTTTTTGTTGTATCCTTGCCAGTCAGGTGATGCTGACTTCATGGAATGAGTAAAGTAGGATGGTCCTCTCTTGGATGTTTTAGAACAGTTTCCATAGGATTGGAATCAGTTCTCCCAGTTCTCCTTTGTATGTCTGTGGAATTTGGGTATGAATCCATCTGTCCTAGGACTTTTTGCGGGGTGGGAGGGGGAGATTTTCCTACTGATTTAATCTCACTGCTTATTATTGGTCTGTTCAGAATTTCTCCTTCTTCTTGGTTCAGTCTGGGAAGGTCATTGCTTTCAGGAATTTGCCCATTTCCTGTAGGTTTTCTAGTTTGTGGGCACAGAGATGTTCATAATAGTCTCAGACAATCTTCTGGATAAGTTGTAGTGTCTCCTTTTTCATTGCTGATTGAACTTTCTCTTTTATGGGTTAATCTGTCTAGAGGTTTATCAATTTTGCTTATCCTTTCAAAAAACTAAATTTTCATTGTGTTAGTTCTTTACATAGAAACAGTTACACAATAGAACACATTTTAGACCATAAAACGAGTCTCAGTAAATTTAAAAAAAACTGAAAATGCACATCAAGTATCTTCTCAGACCAGAGAGGAATAAAACTGGAAATCAATACCAAGAGGAACTCTCAAAACTTTCCAAATACATGGAAATCAAACACCTGCTCCTGAATGATCTTTGAGTCAATGATGAAATCAAAACGAATATATAATTCAGATTGTATATAAAACCAGCACATTGTACCTCATGATTGCATTAATGTACACAGCTATGATTTAATTAAAAAAAAAAGAAATCAAGACAAAAATTGTTCTCTGTTTTGTTGTTGTTGTTTGTTTGTTTTTGTTTGTGAGACAGAGTCTCACTCTGTTGCCCTAGGCTAGCGTGCCATGGTATCATAGTTCATAGCAGCCTGAAACTCTTGGGGTCAAGTGAGCCTCTTGCTTCAGCTTCCTGAGTAGCTGGATTTTCTATTTTTAGTAGAGACAAGGTCTTGATCTTGCTCAGGCTGGTCTCAAACTCTTGACCTCAAGCAGTCCACCTGCCTCGGCCTCCCAAACTGCTAGTATTACAGGTCCGAGACACTGTAACCAGCGACACGATATATTAAAACCTCTCAGTGCAGAAGTAGTGTTAAGAAGAGAATTTAGGCACACTGTACCCCACGATTGCACTAATGTACACAGCTATGATTCAATAAAAAAAGAAGAAGAAGAAGAAGAGAGTTATGGTGTTAAATGCCAACATGAAGAAAATAGATTACAAATGAACAATCTAATGTGGCCCCTCAAAAAGCTAGAAAAACAAGAACAAACCAAACCCAACACCAGTAGAAGACAAGTGTTGAATCCCTCTGAGGACTGATTATTGCTCATTGGTGTATGTAGTAGAGAGTTATTTTTTATTCCATTATGGATACAGTTGTCCTCAAAATATTTACTGAACCCTTCCTTTCCACACTGGTTTGTTATTCCTTCTATATATTGGAAGGGGTGCATTAGTTTTTTGTAAAATTTAAGCTTTATCACAAGTATGATAACTAATAGAAATATTCCCCTGCTTCATTTCTCTTCAGCATTTTAATGTCAACTCTTAGTCCTTTACTCTTCCATATATGTTTTAGAATCAGCTTATCAAGTTCCCTTCAAAAATTGTATGTATTTTATGGGTAAACTTGAAGAGAATGCCTGGCCTTACAACATGTGCTCTCAGAGTGTCCTAGGGATAGTGGGGCTCAGGCACACCCCGTGGTGGCTGTGTCTGACTCCCACCTACATAAGCACACAGCTCACTAAAATGTACAGGTTAAGATGCAAATTTTCTTCTACCTCTTTTCAGAGGTGTGGAGCCCCTCACTACCGTGATCCATACCCCTCTCCACCTCTGAAAAACTGAACTGGCTGGCCACTTCCCAGTCCCAGACCTAGAGTAAAGTCCATGGCTGTAAACCAACCCTATGCACTGCTGTGAGCTGCCCTCGAAGTTTTCATCCACGAAAGGCTTTTCCTTGTTCATGGACTCAGATTTTCTTTTGGGTCTTATATTTTTAGTTTTTATCCATGTGCTACTGAGTGTTTGAATCCAAGAGAGTTTAGAATGAACCTAGTGTACCACTGTAATGAGAAGTGAAAAGGTAATATGTTTATGTTTTAATTATTATAGAAAAATATTTCCTGATTTGTCATATTTTACTCTATAATTGAAATGACATAGTATGTTTATGCATCTTTGATATTAAGCTCTATTTTTTAACATTTGTGTGTTTATGTACATTTCAGAACCAAAATAAACACATAACTGAATTTCTGCCTGGGTTTGGGGGGGTTAGTTGTAGTTTAGAGTGTGAGTGTGTCTATATGTGCCTATCCTTGAAGTCCTAGTGTGTGTGTGGCCTGGGAAAGTTGGAAAAGAACAAATGAACCCTTTGCCTAAAATTCAAGGTTTAATTGGAAGTTCAGTAGGAACCTTGGCCTTGTTCTTAATAATTGGATTAATATTATATGTTATTTTCAGAAAAGAAAGAGCTGCTCAACAAAAAAATGAACATTATGCTCAAGTGTTTGCTGCTATAATGACAGTCATAAATAGCTTGGAACAATAAAAATAAGAGGGACCTGTGTGGTTAGATATCCCCACATATGTCTCATGTATGTCAAGTATGTCTCATTCAAGTAAGTCACTAATGGGTTAAATTGGCTTTTGCCTTCACAGAAAAAGTGAACAGGTTTGGGCACCCTGAGGCAAACACAAAAACTGTTTTCTGGTCATCAGGGAACAGATACTTTGAAGTTTTTGCAGCTATTGTCTCCAAGGAATTTCTTGCCTGGAGACATGGTCCAGAAGTTGACAAAATGTTTTACATTTTTGTCTTAAGCCTAAAGACCTCCTCACTGTGGAGAAACAAAGTCATAGACCCATTTAAGGTTAACTTGTTGAGTGCATGAGGAAATATTTCCCCTATAGCTCTGTCTCTCTTATTTTTATGTAGATTTCTTAAGACCTAAAGTAAAAGAATATTGTGCTGCTTTCTGGGACAGGATATCTGCCACTTAAGTTTAGAGTTAGATAATGGTGAATATTGTAAATCATAGATTAAGTGTGCACGTAATTGTAAGAGTATATGAGGTGGTCAGAAATAAAGTTAATTTGCTACATGCCACAACAGAGCTTGTAGCCTGCTTCTTGCGTCTTTCTTAACATTACAGTGTGAATCTACACCTGAGGCAAAGCTATAGCCCCTTGCGTCTCCGGCCACGCAACAGAAAGTCACATCATTGCTCTGTACTTCAGTCTCCTTTTTTGTAAAACATATATGGTAATATACTATCGTGTTAATGTATGGAAATGAGTTGTTGAATTTTTAGTAGTGAAAACAAGGCAAGGCAACTTGTAAGTTTTCTCTCTCTTACTTTTATGTAGATTTTTTAAGACCTAAAGTAAAAGAGTATTGTGCTGTTTTCCGGAAAAGGATATCTGCCACTTAAGTTTAAAAGTTAAAAAATGAATATTGTAAATCATAGATGAAGTGTGCACATGACTGCAAAAGTATATAAGGTAGTCAGAAA
>CAUYON010142817.1:0-15814 GCA_963573935.1 Arctocebus calabarensis | reverse complement strand
GAGCTTAAATCCTCCCCAGCCTGCTTAGAAGACACTTTAAATTGCTAACTTGGGCTAAGCAGAAGCTTTCCCAGGAAAGCGCTGTGGCTGGGATCACTCCTTAAGTGGCTCTCCACTTACCCAATGTGCCAAAACTGGTCTTACTCTATGCCCCTGAGGGCTAAGGCTGCGAGGCATCTCAGTCCCCGCCTTTAGGCTGCTCAGTCACTAGATTACTAGCTCCCGCCCAATGCTTGTTCTGTGACCCTGAGGGTGGAGCTTACCAGGGCAGTTCTCCCACAATGGCTCCACACAGCCCACTACCAAACACTGGCAGCGCCATCTGGCTTGGTGGCCCAGTCTGGGGCCCCAGACATCATTCAAAAACCCCCACACTCCTGCCCAAGTTCTCCCAAGACAGTTCAACCAAGTGCCAAGTCCAAAAGAAACCCAAACAGCTCACAGGCAAGGCCTTTCCAGCCTGCAGCCCCACTGTTGCCCCACCCACAGCTGCCAACAGGATCAGACCGAACGAACACACGCAACCACTTGCCCAATCTCCGCCGCTTTGGCCTTCCTCAGGGTGTCCAGAAGCCTCACGCTGTCTCCCTGTGTCCCCAAAGGGAAGTTTCTGGGCAGATCCCGCCTGCCAGAGATGCCTGAAGTCCTCTCTCCCCAGTCTCACCATGCCCAGCCGCAAGGAAGCTGTTACTCGGCCGCCATCTTCACACCTGCCTTCTGGGCCAGTGATCTTGATCACCATCTGCCATCTGATTTCTCCAAAACAGTTGGCCCTTTTGAGGAGTTGGGATCCTAGATATTCTGTCTGCTGAGAACACAGAACTAACAGACAGTCTTCACCCACACTTGCTAGGTGTGGTTTGGGGGATGGGTGGGGATCAGGAGCTCATAACCTCTTCTGTCTGTGATGTGGGCAAGCTGGTGATTTTAAGATCAGTGGCTATTTTTTTTGTCTTTGACTCCCCAAAGTCTGGCACTTCACAAGTGCTCAGTACATGTTCATCACTGTTTACACCCAGGATTACCTAGCTGAGGTCCTTACCTTTGAGCACTTTTAAAAACATTTTTTTTTGGTAGAGGCAGGATCTTACTATGTTGCTCAGGTTGGTCTCAGACTCCTGCTTTAAGTAATACTCTCTCCTTGCCCTCCCAAAGTGCTGGGATTACAGGCATGAGTCACTGAGCCTGGCCTTAAGTACTTCATTTTACTCTCACTTACAGATAAGATCTGTTGACACACTCATGGTCACAGAGCCTACATTTTTTGTGGGGTCCTGCTCATTTCATACCTCATCCATTATGCTCTCTGTCATAATTCAGTTTCCAGTTGGTTGGCCTTTTCCTAAATTCTTACAGGACTTAGTCTAAACTAATAATTTTATCATTTTGGTTATTATAACGCCCATTAAAAAATAATTTACTGTCTGTAAACTACTGTGCTAAGTGTTTTTTTTTTTTTTTTTTTGAAGTTTTTGGCCAGGGCTGGGTTTGAACCCGCCACCTCCGGCATATGGGGCCTGCACCCTACCCCTTTGAGCCACAGGTGCCACCCTGTGCTAAGTGTTTTAATACTTCAATGTAGTTGCTTACAACATTTCTTTAAGAGAGCTACTTTTAGTATTCTCATATTACAAAAGAAAAATCTGAGGCTTACATGGGTAAAATAACATGTCCAGGATGGCACAGTTAGTAATTGCCAGAGGTAGGATTTGAACCCTGGATGGTCTGACTTAGAAGCTTGTGCCTATAGCATCACACTATACTGCTTCTATTGTGTTGTGTTAGAACCAGGTCTCCACTGGGACTCAAGTGCTTTTGGGTTTAAGGAGCAGGTCTCAGGGTTTTGTTTGTCTGTCTTTGTGATCTTTTGCCTGCCTTGATGGCTTGGTATGTCTTGGTATATCTTGGTATTCAAAAAGACTTGTTTCTGCACTGAAATCTCACCAGCAGCACTGTCAGGCTACAGGCTGACACTAGGTGGTGCTACATTCCAGTGAGTGGACCATGGCTAGCCTTCAGCAGGCAAGAGGCAGGGTTCCAGCAGATCTGGACAGTGAGACAGTGGTCTATTCAGAGATGGGAAGACTGGTGCCAGTGGAGAAGAGGGGCTTCACATGTCTCCCGAGGGGAGAAGGGGAGAGAGAATCCACTACGCTAGCTGGTGCCTAATGCCATGTGCAGGAAGCATAGCAGTTAAATAGGTTGGCCACATAACAGAGGCCAGAAAGTGGGTCTGCAGCCCACAGGAAAGGGATGGAAGAAAGTCAGAACCACAGGTCATCAGAAAAGCATCCCTTCAGGGTTCTTAGTAGAAAAGGCTTGGCTTTCTTCCCTACCTAGGGCCGCATGATGCAAATGGCTGAATCAATTTTAATTCTAATCTCATCTAGAGGTATGACTCCCCATCTTCCAGGCCACAGCTGAGTTTGGAGTGCCCAGGGGAAAAATGTGCAGTGACTGATTCCAGACCCCAGCCATCTGCCCCTTGCTACTCTTCCGTCCCCTCTTCTACACTCCTCTCTGGCCTGGCTACATTTTGGTGGAGAAATAAGGTTAGTGCTGTGTGCAGGACTAGATAGTAAGTGTTGGCAGGGCTCAGATGTGTTCCTTGCAGGCTGTCTGGTCAAGAAGGGATTCCTGGAGGAGGAGGTCCCAGTAGACAGGTTAGGTTTGATTCTATAGCTTTGAGCTTTGAGTAGAAGGCTTTGGTTCTTGGTGATAATTTAGCTTAGGGGAAGAGCAGAGGATATCAGGAGACCTGATCATGGGCCAAGACTAGCTGGGCAGTGGCTGCATCTCAGCATCAGTTTCCTCTTCTGTAGAGTAACTGTATTTATTATCCACAACAGGATGATTTTGTGAGTGAAAGGGATTATAATTAATAATAGCCATGGGTCAATAGGCAGAAACTGGGACAGCTGTTTGGGCCAACCAGAACATAAGGTCACCAACTTATGTGTAAAATGAGTTGCTTTCCTAGGAGTTGTGTTTTGACTATAAGGGAAGCACACATGAAGGACACAGAAATGAGGCCAGAATATCCCGATTTTGTCACATTTGGGGGTGCATACAAGATTTGGCTGGAGCTCACTCATTAATCCGTGGGCCCAATCAAACCAATCTAACCTTCAATCCATGAATCATATAGATCCAAAAAATCTGCAGGAAGTACCAGAGTCCCAGGCTCTGGAAAGTTACACAGACGCAATCCCGTGCCCAGGGAGAGGCGAGGCTCTTTTTTACTGGCCCAGGGCTCTCTCCTGCTGTGGTGGGGCCCTTTGCTCCTTTCCTGATCTTATCCTAGCTCTGCCTTTGAGGAACCCTTGTTCCTATCCACCCTATTCCCTTTGGTTGCCTGGTACACGGACTGTGCCTCCCCCTATAAGCACTGGTAGGAGGGCTTTGACTAGCCCTCTGTTCTCTCTGGTCCTGTTTTGCCCAACCTTCCAGATCCCACCCCAGTTTGAGCATTCTAATGGCCTCATGATAAACTATCCCACAGCTAAGTTAAATTGGTGTCTGCATAAAAAACTGTGGATTGTAGGAAGAGGAAAATACATAGCTCATTAACTCAATTCCCAACTCCTCCTCCAGGCCTGTCCTTCCTCCCCTGCATCTTCGTTATCTCTGGAAAAGGGGCTTGATCAGAAAACTTCCAGCTTTTCTCTTTGAGGACCTCTTGGGGGAGGGAGCACCTTGAGGGCAGGTGACAATGGTTTGGACATTCAGGGAGTCACAACTCCTTGAGAACTCTTTAGTCCTTGCACAGCATGGGACCCTTCAGTAGAGGGCGCTGCGGAATGGGCCTTCCTGGGAGATGGAGAGGAAGACCAGACAGCGGGTATGGCCCTTCCTCCTCAGACCTTTCTCTGCAGAAGGAGGGCCAGTTGTTCCCTGGAGACCCCTTCTGGAGCAGGGAAGGGGACAGCCCCTTCCAGAGAACCAAGGTCTCACCCACAGCTCCCCAGAAGCCTCACTCAGCAGTAGTGCACAGGTTGGGAAGGAAGGGGGAATCACTAGGGATGCAGGGGTGACCTTGCCTTGACCTGAACGGGATTCTGGTTTCAGCAAATCTGCATGGTTGGCATCTTCAAGGGCAGGAGGCGGGGAAAGAGATTTAGGCAGCCCTGGTAGAAGACCCAAGAAAGGACCCTGGTTGTTTGGGAAGGTAGTGTTCTTCTTCCCCATTCAAGGGCCCACTGGGGCCACAGATAGGCCTGGAGGAACCACCCTTTCAGAGGGTCATGAAGAATTCATCCAGCCTTTGTGTCTGCCTGCCTGTGAACTCAGAGCAGTGACAATGGCAGGGCCGGGGGCCTTTGTCTCCCTCCTCAGAGAGGCAGTGTCAAATGTTGGCCACATGTGGGTGGGGAGCCCCCCTCTCTTGGGAGAGGGGCAGTCCTGTAACTTGATGAGGGGCACCAAATTCACAGCTAATTAGTTGGAAATTAAATTTTCCATTTGGCTGGGCCAGAAACAAGTTGGGGTGGGGCCCTAAAGTAGGGGAGACAATTGATTGGGAGAAAGGGTGGTGTCTACTGTGTGTGTCTAGGTGAATCCCACATTGTGGAGAAAACCAGGTGGGCTCCAACAGGACTCACAGTCACGAAATTAGCCAATCAACCAAACCACCCAACAGCATAAGGTGACTGGAATTTGTATGCTTTCCTAATAAGCAAGCCTAGGGAGGACACTTACAGAAGTCATTAAAAAAGGTCTGTCAAGGGGCCATCTACCAGAGGTGGTGGGTTCAAACCCAGCCCTGGCCCAAAAAAACCTGCAAAAAATAATAATAATAAAAAAAGGTCTGTCAGTACACAAATAGGTTTGGGGCATCTATCATGCCTGACATTGCATCATATCCATCTGCAGTGTGTGTGCTGCCTGAAATTCCACCATTAGAAATTCATTTCTTTGTGGTTTTATAACATTTACATTAATTTAGCATTTACTGAACTCAGATTATGTGACAGAAACAATTTCAGATGTGGGGCTACAACAGTGAACAAAAAGCAAAAGGCATGCCTGCTTTTATGGATTCTCCAGTCCAGTGGGGAAGACAAAAGTAAATAAATAAATAGAGTTATATGTCAGATGAAGAGGTTCTGTGAAGAAAGATGAGTAAGGGGGTGGGGCATGATGGAATGTTCTTTAGGTATGGTGGTCAGCATAGGTGTCTCTGAGGGGCATTTGAAGAGTGATCTACAAGCTGTGGCAGAGGAAAGGACATTAGCTCTGGGTGGGACTATGCCTGATGTCTGCAAACACTGAGTGAGCCACCATGGCCAGAGTATAATGAGCAGGGAGGAAAATGGTAGAGGCTGTGTCTGGTCTGGGCCTTGGAGCCATCAGAAAGGCTTTGGCTTTAATCCTGAGTGAGATGGGCCATGAAGGTTTTGATCAGGAAGTGACATAATCTGACTCTTTTTTCATTGGGTCACTCTGGCTTCAAAGTGGGGAAAGGGCTAGAGGCAGGACATAGCTCCACAAGGGCTTGAGGCAGGGAGGCCAATCATAAGCTATAGCAATGGTCCAGCTATAACAGTGGTTCTCAACCTTCCTAATGCCATGAACCTTTAATACAGTCCAAAGGGGTCGTGACACACAGGTTGAGAACTGCTGAGCTATGCCATGGTACCCCATGCCCACTCAGAAATGCCAGTGCCTCTGTGTGTGATGCCTGGGGGGCTGGTCCCAACCTTACGCCCTTCTCCACTCTAATGGAGACACCTCCCACCTGGCTTGCCAAAGCCTGCCCTGGAATTGAGATTGTGAGGTCCGCCTTAGGGGAGAAGTGTCCTGGCCTGCCTAGTAGACCAGAGGTCTGGTTTCTCCTCCTAACTCTGACTTCTGAGCATTGCCAACTGCTTGCTTTGCACCTCTGTGCCTCGGTTTCCTCACTGTGAATTATTAATGAGCATACCAATCAGGCAGTCTGCTCTAGGCCAGGTGTGGGGGATACAAAGCTAGGTAGGCTCTCCAGGTGCTGTGGTTCCCATAGGAGCGGGGCAAGGAGGCAGGTGAGCAGGATACTACAGGTAGTGAAGACTGAAGAGTGTTATTTAGAAAGTGTGCAGGCACCTGGGGAAGGAGCTACTGGGCTGATTCTTCCTGGAGCAGGTACAGAAAGCTTCTCAGAGGAGGCAGTTGTTACACTGAGACTTGAAAGACAAGTCCAAGTTTACCAAGCAGACAAGAGGAAATGATGTATCAGGTAGAGAACAGCAGATGCAAGGGCAAAAGTGAATGAAAAGTAATCACTTTAAAACCATAGAATTTTAGAGCCAGAGGGGACATTGGAGATCAAAAATTCATTGTTTTTAGACATGTTTTCAAGTGTAATATGTGAAATTCTATTCTATCAATCAAATTATATGAATAGCTAACATTTATTGAGTATTGCTGTGTGCCAGACACATCTATGTGATGATTTAATGAGTTTTCTCAATGAACTCATGAGTTAAGTTACCATTACTTGCATCCTCATTTTATAGATATGGAAAATAAGGCACAGAGAAATTAAGAAACTTGCCTGTGGTCACACAGCAAATCAGTGAAAGGGCCGGGATTTGAACCCAGGCAGTTTGATTCCCAGCTTATGCATGTGACTACCAGACTGAAGGGCCTCCATAGAGGTGAAGGTGGGGCCCAGGAGTCCTTGTCCCCTTCTTCTTTTTTTTTTTACAGAGTCTCACTTTGATACTCTTGGTAGAACGCTGTGGCATCAAAGCTCACAGCAGCCTCCAGCTCTTGGGCTTAGGTGATTCTCTTGCCTCAGCCTCCCGAGTACCTGGGACTATAGGCATCCACCACAAAACTCAGAAATTTTTTTACTGCAGTTTTGGCAGGGGCTGGGTTCGAATGCTCCCATCCTTGGTATATGGGGCCGGCGCCCTACTCACTGAGCCACAGGCACCGCCCCCTTGTCCCCTTCTAATCCACATATTCCCAGTAAGCCCTGAGGCACATGAGTAGAATGTGCTAACAAGAGGATCCCTCTGAAAACTACTGATTTAGATTAACCCTTCATTTGATAGAGACGCCCTATCCCCCAAACACTGCCATATATGTGTATTTCAAGGTTGTTCTGCACTTACAAGTAAGTCAGGGAAGGCTTCTTGCAGGGAGAATGCACATTTTATGTCATGGATATCTATCCCTTTACCTTTCAGGATCTTTTTTAGCCAAAAGCTTCAGCCTTGTGAAGCAGTCACATGGAGGGCAGCTGGAGAGAACAATCCCTTGGTTTCCAGCCAGGGTTCCTTGATCTTAGGCTTCCTTAAGACTGAAGTACTGTCAGGTCCCAGGGTGAAAGCAGGAGGAACAAGACTTGCCAGGGAATCACCATGGTTAGTGATGGTGGCAGGTGGGGTGGGGGAGAGTGTGGAGGGTCTGTAGGCCTTGAGCAGAAGGGGCAGTGCCAGGGCATTGGTGCCTTGGGCAGGAGGGACAGCCTCCTTGCAGTCCCGCCCACTCAGCTTCCTTTAAAATAGAAGAGGATGGTTTAGAAGGGAGGACATTAGGTTAGGGTTGGTGGAAAGGGGAGCAGTATTTTGGTTATCTTTAGAACACACTCTTCCTGTTTCACTTGCTGAGGGGTTGGGGGGATCCAGGAACCCCCTGAACTCCCTGGGTCTTCACTCTAAACCTCTATTGTTAGCTTCACTGGGACCTGCTGGGGCCTGCCCTCCTCCAGCGGTCTTTCCTGACCACTCAGTCATCAAGGTCCTCTGGTGCATCATCGTAGACCTCCTCTGGTTCTTATTGGTGCCTTTGGTCCCAGCTTCACGCCCTGTCATCCCAATCAGAAGCTGCTCTTTCTTCCTGGTTGGCATCCCGCTTGTTTTGGCATCCACCCTGCAGTTATTAAGTGCACTGTGCGTACTAGGAGGGACTGACCCTAAGCAGCTCCTTTAGTGTGTGTATATGCTTGCATGTGTACGTGTGTATCCATGTACTTGTACGTCTACGTGTGTGCATGTCTATTTGTGTGTAAGACTGACAATGCAGCAGGGATCTGGATGATCCCACCCAAGTCTGAGGAGGGCTGAGACACACGAGCTGAGGGCCCCAACTTGCCCCAAGGGGCCAGCAGCACATTTGGCAGGGATGGGTGGATCCTGTAGGGACCCTGCACATCCCCTGGAAAGATACAGCCTCCTTGTTAATTTCAGTCCTGACCACCCAGAAGCTTCTAAATGCTCAGCCAGGCTGGCCCTCTCTGTAGAGCACGTTCTTGTCTTTGTCATCTTGTCTCCCCTACAATCCTGACCTCCCACGTTTGAGGAAGGTTCTACTCTTTTCTTGGACTTGCCTGTTTCAATCCCATTCCTAAAAAGATCTCCCAAATCCACACCATCCTGAATTCCAGGAACTCTTTAGAGGTCCACATCTTCAATTATTATTCTGGTTCTGTTTTCTCCTTCTTGGGTCCAGCCCAGGTGATGTTGGTTCCTTCTCAGCAGCCTCAGGCAGAGAGGCGGAGGGCGGAGGGCGGAGGGATAGATCTCGTGAGCCATCCTTGGATCAGTGCGGCGGTGCGGGCACCAGGGGGCGCGCGAGCGCTGTGGCTTCAAGTGGCGCAGCGGGCACAGCACAAAGTGACCGCCAGGGGGTAGCAGAGCGCAGGGCCGTGTAGGGCTGGGGGGCGGCAGCTGCGTTCCCGGCTCCAAGAGCCGTTCTCTGTTAGGAGGGTAATTTAGAGCAATTACACCGATTATTATTGCTTTTCTAATTAGTGCTTTTCCTACAGAATTAGCCGAGTGTTTATTAGGAGCTGCTTGTTGCCAGCAGCTTAACTGCTTCGCTGCCGGGCGCGGGGCGCGGGGAGGGGCCGCCGCGTGGGGCTGCTTGGTTATGTGGTTTCGCATAAAAGCACGGATTAAATATTCATTCTGCTTTGTTACATATAGCATCAAATTTTTATCAGCTGTATGTTTTCCTTGAAGTTTTCCCTGCATGTTAACATTCAGACGGGCTGCAGAGAAACTCCTGGGCCTTGGCTGGGGCGCGCACGCGGGGGTTGGGGGTATTGGTGTAGACAGAGGACCTCGGGAGAGCTGGGGCTCGAGGGGCCCCACCTGACTTCTGTAACACCTTTAGACGTTCCCAAACCTTACGTCCAGGATCCTTTCAGCACCCCAGGAAGTCAGGGAGGAAAGGAATTAGTCACTTTGTCTGATGGATGGAGAAAAGAGACCGGGCGGTGAGGTGTCTTGCGTGACATTACAGGGCTGACACCGACCGGGTTGTGGAGTCCTGCACGTCCTCTCCATCCATGGTCAGTTTTGGGAGCCTCGAGACTCCTCATGCACCTCCAGGGAGAACCCTGCTGCGTGGGTGGGCCCAGGCCTCCCCTCCCACAGGGGAACTTCCGACTTCTTCCAGCTGAATCCTATCTAGGCTGTGCGGACAGGATCGGACACCTACGCAGGCTCCCCGGTTCACCACCTGCTGTGCAGTTGAACCTTCTGGAGCGCTTGACCCTGAGAAAAGACTCCACACGGGGCGGAGGGGGAGATTTCGGGTTTACTCCGTCCACTCACCTGGTGGTAGGGAACTGTTACTCGCTTTGCCAAGAGGTGGGGAGGGAGTGTGCTCACTTCTTCCATCCCAAGGAACCTCACCGAGAAAAACTAGACACACTAGGCCCACAGCAACCCCGGAGGGTGCAGCCTGTTTCGCCAAAGGCTTCTAGGAAACCACTCCCCCAGCGCCTCCCAGCGTTTGTTTACCGCTCATTAACCGCCTGATAGAAGGGTTGGGGCAGGGACGCGGCAGGGAAATATTGACAGAAAATCAATCAGAAATGAAGATTAACGATCTCCAAAATGTTCCTGTGGGCCAATAGGGAAACTCGGGTGCACGGAGAGTCCAGTTCCCCGCAAGCTCTTGCCCAAGGCTCCTGGGGCTGAGGCTGCTCCCCAGGGATTTGGGATGGGGCTGTAAGCAGGAACCTTTCTAGCTTTGCCACCTTTTCTTTCTGACCATTGTTCCTGTCAGCAGGTGGGGAATGGAAGGGAGAGCAGGATGGGTCACATCGCCACCACCCTGACTGGGCACACTGGGCCCGGGACAGGGTCCAGTGCGCCACCTTCCTTGCTGTCCACAGCTCTGTCCGTTCTGTTCATTTTGATGAGGCCCAGCTTCCCAGGTAGCACAGGAAGAGGGCAGCAGCAGGCATTTTTAAGTAAGTCCCTGGGAATTAGAGGTCCCAAATGGCTGGAAGAGCCCCTGCAGCTCTGTAATTGCACAGGCCTCAGTGGGCCCCATAGAGGCTGGAGAGGCCTGGCTCAGCCCTGCCCCAATCTGCTTGTAGGATGCCTTCCCTGCTTCCCACGTGACTGCCTCTAGCAGTGTCTCAGGCAGGGTACCCTCTGCCTCTTACCGGGAACGCAGCTGTGTAGAACCCTCTGGAGTCCCTTGGGCAGGGTAGCGTTTCTGTTGTGGTTGTCTGGGAGAATCCCCTGGTCCCCTGGTCACCCTGCTGTGGAGGCCTGTTTGGGGCCTATGTTCCTGTGACAAAACTGGGTTCCCCAGGCCTAAGGGCTGTCCCCCATGCACCCTGCTTCATGCTTCAAGTCTGGCCTCCTCCCACTAGCACCTCCATTTCTGGCTCCCTGGGTTTTGAGGGGCTTCTGCTTTCCACCAACACAAAGATCCACAGAGCTAAGAAGCTGAGCAGAGAGGATCTACCTGTTTGAGATGGAGAGGATCTACCTGTTTCATCACCAAGGGAGAACCCCCAGGATGTGGTCTTTCCGTCCTGCTCACTGTGAATGTGAATTCCGTGCTAAGGGGCTTGTGTGAAGTCTAGTGAGGTTGGGAGCCCCTGGGACAGAGGATGCATCCCTCATGGCTGTCGCTTTTGAAATCCACTCTTTCACAGTGGCCAGCCTGGGCCTGAATTTACCACTGACGACATTGACGAGGGAGGTCAGGGAGAGCACCAGGGACTCTGTGGGGTCTGAGAGGTTTCAGAGGGTCTACCTGGGGTGTCTTCTGGCAGCACTTAGAACTGCTGATGTGTAGGGCTGAGTTTCTCTTGGTTGTGGAGTGACCTGTGTGCTATAGAATGTTTAGCGGCATCCCTGCCTCCACCCACTAGATGCCAGTAGCACACAGCCCCCCACCGTGATGGGATAACCCAACATGTCTCTAGACATATGACATATCCCTGGGGAACAAATTTGCCCCCACTGAGAGCAAGTGCACTGCTCTAATCTCCTTTAATACGTGTATAAACGGATATCAAGGAATGCAATATGGGGGCAGTGCCTGTGGCTCAAAGGAGTAGGGCACCGGCCCCATATGCCAGAGGTGGTGGGTTCAAACCCAGCCCCAGCCCAAAACTGCAAAATAAATAAATAAATAAATAAATAAATAAATAAATAAATAAATAAATGCAATATGGCATAAGCAACATAATTTAAGGTAAAATAGAATGGCCAAGTGCTGGGGTCCTGGAATCAGCCGTATTTAAACTCAAATTCCACTTTTACTACTGATTAGCTGTACTGTGTGACCAGACACAAGGAACATCTACCTGCCTTAGTTTGCCCATCTATCAAATGGGGCTATAATTGGACCACCTGTATGGGGTGCTGCGAGTATTAATAAGGGGAGGCACACACAGTGTTCCACGCATTGCCTGACATCTTGCAAAGGCTGAACTAACAGCAGTGAATGTCAGAATCAGAAGATAGTTTTGGACTCCTCTCTAGATTAGTAATGTGAAGGCCTGAAGAAGATACTAGATAACGGCATTCTGAATACCCCTGGCAAACTCTCTCCTTCCAACCAAAACACCACAGAAACACAGAAAACTCTTTACAAAATATATATATGTGGTTAAGAAGAATAAGATGGGCCATACCCTGTGAGGGAAGAGGAAAGGCAGATAGGGTCAGATTAACCAAGGAAATAACAATGGGAAGGTCTCCAAGAGGGCCCTGGGGTGGAAGTGGCTGGAGCTGGCAGAGGAGGGGGGCCCTCGGGAAGCAGACTGGGTGGGGTAACACAGCAGGAGTGTGAGAAGCCCCCACTTACACTGCCTCCACCTTAGGCCAGGTACTCTCATCCACCAGGGTGGATACCTGGGACAGGTGCATATGGTAGGTTTGGTATTAAGCAAGGAATTTCTTGGGGCGTAGAAAGTCTTAGAAGGAATGAGGAGGTGGTGGTGTGGCAGAGCCCATCCTTTGCAAGCAATGGTTGGACCCCTTCCACTTCTAGGAAACAATTTGCCAGTGCTTCAGCTACTGAAGATGAAGATGAAGGAACAATCAAGAATTACAAAATGTTCCAGGAAAGCTAACATCAGAAATCAAAAGTACCCAGATCAACAAGTCGAGGGATTTACCTCTGAGGAGACGCAGGTAACAGACCAAGCAGATGGGACTTTAGAATAAGAAAAATTAATATCTTCTAAAAGATGTGCAGACTTTTGAATACATGTAATAAGAATTAACTAGAGATTGTGGAGGTTTTTTTTTTTGAGACAGAGCCTCAAGCTGTCACCCTAGATAGAGTGCTGTGGCATCACAACTCACAGCAACCTCTAACTCCTGGGCTTGAGTGAGTCTCCTGCCTCTGCCTCCCAAGTAGCTAGGACTACAGGCACCTGCCACAACGCCTGGCCATTTTTTGGTTGCAGCCATCGTTGTTGTTTGGCAGGCCCAGGCTGGATTTGAACCCGCCAACTCAGGTGTACGAGGCTGGCACCTTAGCCCATTGAGCCACAGGTGCCGAGCCCAGATTGTGGAGATTAAAACTTGTTAGTTGAAAAAAAAAATCTTGAAATTGGCGAACTGAATTGCAAGTGAGCATAAATGAAGAAAGTATAGTAGCCGAAAGGTCAAGGCAGGAATTTCTCTAGGAATGCTACATGAAAGGGAAGAAGATAGAAAGTGTAAAAGAATGGTTATTCTACACCAAATACTGTACATAAGTACCAAAAGGATAAAATAATGGAGCAGAGGAATTAAGGGAGGAAAATTTTTCAGAATCAAAGAAAGACTTAAGTTCTCAGATTTAAAGGGTTGGTGCATGGCCTTCAAAACCAAACAAAACACAAACAGACACAGTGAGATTTCAGAACACCAACAATAAAGTAAAAATCTTAGAAGATTTCAGAATAAAAAAAATTACATACATAGTACAGTTGACCTTAGAACAAGCAGTGTTTGGGAGTACTAACCTCCTGCACAGTGAAAAACCTGGTCAGGACTTTAAATTCCTCCAGAACTTACGTACTAATAACTTACTGTTGACTGGAAGCCTTATTGTTGACTGGAAGCATTGATTAGCACGTATTTTGTATGTTATATGTATTATACTATATCTCACAATAAAATAAGCTGGAGAAAAGAAGATGTTATAAGGAAGGGAAAATATATTTATTATTCATTAAATGGAAGTGGCTCATCATAAAGTCTTCATCCTTGTCATTTTCAGGTTGAATAGGCTGAGGAGGAGGAGGAGAAGGAAGAGGAGGGATTGGGGGTGACAGAGGTGGAAGAAAACCCATGTATAAGTGGACCCACGCAGTACAAACCTGTGTCATCGTTCAAGGGTTCACTGTATTTATTTCCTAGAGCCAACAAAGGTCAAAAAATGGGTGATTTAAAAACAGGAGAAATTTTGGGCAGCACCTGTGGCTCAGCGAGTAGGGCACCGGCCCCATATACCTAGGGTGGCAGGTTCAAACCCGGCCTGGCTGAACCGCAAAACAAACAAAAAAAATAGTCAGACGTTGTGGCGGGAGCCTGTAGTTCCAGCTACTTGGGAGGCTGAGGTAAGAGAATCACCTAAGCCCAGGAGTTGGAGGTTGCTGTGAGCTGTGTGACTCCACCGAGGGTGATAAAGTGAGACTCTGTCTCTACAAAAAAAAAAAAAAAAAAAAAAACAGGAGAAATTTAATAGTCATAGTTCTGAAATTAAAGTGTTGTCAGAGTTGATTCCTCTTGAAGGCTCTCTGGGACAGTCTGTCCCCTGCCTCTCTCCCAGCTCTGGTGGCTCCTGTAAGCCTCAGGATTCCTGGACTTGCAGCTGGGTGTATGACTCCAGGCTCTTCCTCCATTTTCACATGGCTTTCTTCTCAGTGTTCCTCTGTGTTTTTGCCTTGTCATCTAAGGACATTAGCCTTTGAATTTAGGGCCTGCCCTAAAAGATTTTGTCTCAAGAGCCTGAACTGTATCTGCACACACCCTCTTTCCAAATAAGTTATGCTCACAGGTGCTGGGAGTTAGGGCTTGCACATACTTTTGGGGGCATACACTATAATCCAATCCACATGGGAACAAGAATTGGACTGATAATCTTATTTCTCATCAGCAAAACTGGATACAAGAAAATAATGGAGCAATATTTTCAAAGCTTTGAGGGGAAATGGCTTTGAACAAAAATTATCATTCAAGTGTGAGGGTAAAATGAAGCCCTATCAGACAAGTAAGGACTCAGAACATTTACCAGCCTTCCAATTTTTCTTTGAAGAATTATTGTATTTGGTTAGTGTATAAGATGTCTTCCTTCTCCCACCTCTTCTCTATCACAAAGAAAAAGTAACCCCAAATTGCTTGGCATTAATATATTTTAAAAATTGGTTTATATTAGTTAGCAGGTTATTAAAATGATTTAGACAAAAAGGTGTTATTAGGTATGTAATGTAAGAAATCAGTTTGTTACCTTGTCTCTCTCCATCCTAAATTTGTATTCCCCTGAGTAAACCCTCCCAACTCTTTTAGCTGTTTCATCTGCTGTTTACTTGTGTATTTCTAAATTTCGTGTATATATATATAGCCAGATCTTGATTACTCAGTTGGAAGGATTATCAATTGGCTTTCAACTATGGAGAATTAGATTTCAGGTCTTTTATATGCCCATTTGTTCTCTTATCAAACACAAAAACTATCCTCCCCCATCCTTTGATATAGCTTGTTTATCATAATTTTTAGTAAAAGTCACTATTGGGTGTTTATGTTAGTATGAGCATATAAATATTATTCATAGCTGAGCCATGTTGTGTGCTATGATTATAATTTTTTCTTTCCCCCTTGATTGATACTTGCTTTCATCTTTATTTGCTTAGTTTATATACTTGCATAGTACATAATTGCTAATCTATTCCTATATGCTCCTACAGAACTCAGAATCTCATTTCAATATGTTCAGATGTGTCAGCTATCTTATTACCTATCATCCTGAGGTTTTTCTTCCTCCTCTTTTCTTCATTAAATTCCTGGGCCCCACGTCTTTCTTTTTCTTGGTTTAATTCTTCATTTTGGTGAACTGCATCATTCAGTAACTTCCTGTGAAAAATGGAAAACCCTCGCACTTGTGGGTTTGATTGGATATGGAATCCTAAATTGGAGAACATTTTCCCACAAACTTTTGAAGATATTCTGTTGTTCTTTACCTCTCAGCATTGCTGTAGATATTCTGATTCTGAATCATTTGAATGTGACTTTTTATTTATTATTTGTCTATTTCTCTTACTGAGTTAACATCAACTTCATGATTTTTTTTTTTTTTCAGTTTTGACTGGGGCTGGGCTTGAATCCACCATCCCCAGTATATGGGGCTGGTGCCCTATTCCTTGAGCCACAGGTGCTGCCCAACTTCACATTATTTTATTTATTTTTTTTTGAGACAGAGCCTCAAGCTGTCACCCTGGGTAGAGTGCTGTGGCATCACAGCTCACAGCAACCTCCAATTCCTGGGCTCAAGCAAGTCTCTTGCCTCCGCCTCCCAAGTAGCTGGGACTACAGGCGCCTGCCACAATGCCCGGCCATTTTTTGGTTGCAGCCGTCATTGT
>CAUYON010142815.1:0-50081 GCA_963573935.1 Arctocebus calabarensis | reverse complement strand
AGTCTAAATTAGTACAATCACTCTGGGCAACAGTATGAAGATTTCTTAAAACTGAAAGTAGAATGCCATGAAGGCTATCTGTAACAGTACGATGAAAACATTTCTGAATGTATATGAATCGTGCCCTATGATTGCACCAATATACAGAATTATGATTCAATAAAATTATATAAAAAAAAAAAGAATGGAAAAACAAACATCACATGTAGTCTTTAATGACTTGGAGCTAACTGATGGGCACGCAGGTGAACTGAAGGAAGTAAAAGTCATTGGAACTTGAGCATGGGGGGGGGGAGGGAAGGGAACCCTCTATTCATTAGAGAGAAGGGGACCCTTTACCCACTAGTGAGGAAACCCTCTATCCATTAGCAAGAAGGGAATCCTCTATCCATTAGCAACAAGGGAACCCTCTATCCATTAGAGAGAAGGAAAACTTCTATCCATTAGTAAGAAGGGAACCCTCTATCCATTAGTAAGAAGGGGACCCTTTACCCATTAGAGAGGAAACCCTCTATCCATTAGCAAGAAGGGAACCCTCTATCCATTAGCAACAAGGGAACCGTCTATCCATTAGAGAGAAGGAAAACTTCTATCCATCAGCAAGAAGGGAACCCTCTATCTGTTAGTGACAAGGGAATCCTTTATACATTAGGGAGAACGGACCCTTCTGCCTGTTAGATAGAAGGGAACCTATCTAGTAAGCACAATGAGCGCTATTTGGAGGACAGGTGCACTTATAGCCCTGATGTAAGCATTCCAAAAGCTATCCGTGTAACAAAAACATTTGTACCCCCTTAATATTCTGAAATACAATACAAATATTTTATTTTATATATATAAGTAAAAAAAATGATGGTTGATTTTTTTTAAACCAGCTCTAGAGATTTCTATGAGATGTATTTTGCAAAGTTTCTCAACAATGGGAATCCTCCCTTGACTAGTGGGGGTTCCTAGCAGTTCTGTATTTGTCAAAAATACTGGATTGTTCAAATAGATTATATCTGCAGAGGTGAATATTAATTAGTTAGAAATTTCCCCAGGGGATTAACTTATCAAAACACTAATGAAGCGATAAGAAACAGGCCTATATAGAATTTTGTGAAACTATCTTGGAAAATCCTACACTCGATTCTGTCAGATGTCAACTCTTCCAGAGTTCCAGATGTCATATCTCCTAGCCCCGTGTAGCTCAGCATGAATTACCTAAGCTAATTGATAAAAATCTCTAGGGACTATTGCAGGGCACAGGAGTTATTGAGTGGCATAGAGGGAAAGAAAACAAATATAAAAAGGACAGAATTTCATTTTGACAGTTTCCTCCCATTTCAGTGCCATCAAAAGTTCTACATTTTAGACATCTGCTGATTCTAAAATGTCATCACCTTTTAAACCCATTTAACTACAACACATGAGTAGGAATACTGTGGAGGTGAGGGGGGCGTGGAGGTGAGGGGGGCATGGAGATTAAACACGCACACACACAAGGAGTGGACAATTATGCCCTGATAGATGTTCCATAATACACTCTGCTTCCTATTGATAGGGAGATGCCTGCATTTTTGAGGGGTCAGCTGATTCTAATGGTATTTAACAAAGATGGAAGCAGAGAAGACTATCTTTGCATTAGAAAACCCACGTGGACTGGCTTCAGATCGGCCTTTGTTTTGGAATTTATCCTAGTGAAAACTACTACAAAATACCATGCCTCTAAATTCTGCTAAAATGGAATCTCAAGATCAAATGGAGCTCTATGCATCACTACAAAAGTAACAGTTACATTGATAAATGCATGCTTTGTCCTAAGGTTAGAATTAGCCTAAGATGTGGCATGTTTCCTGGTAGTTACCAAAGGCCTACCCTTTCTTAATTCAATATCTTGTCTCTTCAAAGTATATCTGACTGGAATTGAAAATTGAAAATCTATTTCTAAACTTTGAGTCTATGAGTACAAGATTGTTGTAAACACATACTGCACATTTTGAAAAGTAGCAAAGTTGTGAAGAAGAATATAAATGACACCTATACTTGCAACACTTAGCAATAAAGCCATAACCACTAATTAAGTTTTGATGTAAACACTGGAATTGACTTTGGAAAGTGAATAACATGATTTCAAAGTCCATCTCAGCAGGAAAGACATCTCTCTCACAGAATGCCGCTTTTCTTTCATTGTTCAAATCATTATTATTATAATGTGTAAAGAGTTTTTGAAGGTATAAAATCATACAGGATTCTGAAAGATATCTAGGATATCCCTAAAGAATTCAAAAGGAACATGGTAAACGAGTGGGATCTATTTGACCATGATTTTCTAGTGAACTTAAGGCCTGATACATTTGGTTCACAAATAAATCTAATGCTGCAGACAATATTCCAGACGGAAACCAGGAAAGGGGTGAAAAAGTTGGGGAACAGTACTGGTGATGGTCAACTATGGGTTTGAAACTAGTAAAGTTAAATAGTCTGCAATTTCACATTTGGTTGGAAGGTTTGGACTAATGTAAACATGGTCCACCCAGGGAATTATGCTCATCTGCAGGGCACACTAGTGAGGGCAGGCTCAGGTGCCACCACGATGTACCGTATGCTATGAAACAGTAACAATAACAGAACAACAATATCCAAGCAATAAACTTCCCCATAGGTAGAGCCAGAATCAATGACATTGAGCATGTTTTAAGTAGACAAAATCAAAGAATCATAGCAAGAGTTAGATTTTTGCTAAACCCTAGACAAAAGTAACTCCAAAGAAGGCAAAGCAGGTAGAATATAGAATTGTTTGAGAATCAGGAAAGTCCTCATCAGGGACTAGGGAAGAAAGTAGCAGTGGTGGAAACCCAGGTATGCCAGAGCTGTCAGCACAGCATCTCTGAAACAGGCGGGCCCCCTGAGGAAGGCAGGGGCTACTCCTGGGAGGCAGAGAAGTGGGCACCATTGTGAATGCATACGAAAATTACCATAACCACAACTTCACAAGTGCCCATCGATCCATGAATGGATCAATAAATTGTGGTACATGTATACCATGGAATATTAAGCAGCCTTAAAGAAAGATGGAGACTTTACCTCTTTCATGGTTACATGGATGGAGGTGGAACACATTCTTCTCAGTAATGTATCTCAAGAATGGAAGAAAAGGTATCCAATGTACTCAGCCCTATTAAAAGCTAATTTATAGCTTTCGTATGAAGGTTATAACCCAATTATAGCATAAGAATATGGGAAAAGGGGCAAGGGCGAGGTGGTGGGTAGGGGGAGGATGGGTGGAGAGAAGGTAAATGGTGGGATCACACTTATGGTGCATCTTAGAAGGTTACAGGTGAAACTTACTAAATGCAGAATACAAATGTTTTCATACAATAAACAAGAAAATCTCATGAAGGTTATGTCAAACAGTTTGATGAAAATATTTCAGATTGTATATGAAGCCAGAGCATTGTACCCCATGATTGCACTAATGTACACAGCTATGATTTAATAAAAAAGAAAAAATATCAAGGAAAGGAGTATGGATAAAAATAAGGGTTTCAACCACAGTGATCAGAACTTATAAGAGTCGATCTTCCTGCAGGCAGTGGTTGGCAAACTTCTCTAAAGGACTAGATGATAAATATTTTGGACTTTTCCAGGCATCCATAGGATCTAGTTGTAACCACTCAGCTCTGATATTGCAAGATAAAGAATAGGCATAAACAAATGGATGTGGGCATATTTTAATGTGACTTTATTTAGTTATTTTAACTTCAAATAATTTATATGTGCCATAAAATATTTTGTTCTTTAATTTTTTCAATGATTTAAAAATTAAAAATTTATATTTATTTATGTTTTGAGACAGAGTTCACTTTGTCATCCTTGGAAGAGTGCTGTGGCATCCTAGCTTATAGCAACCTCAAATTATTGGGCTTCAGCAGTCCCCTTGCTCAGCCTCCAGAATACCTAGGACTACAGGTGCCTGCCACAATGCCTGGATACTTTTTTTTCTATTAGTAGAGATGCAGTCTCACGCGTGATCAGGCTGGTCTCAAACTCCTGAGCTTAAGAAATCCACCTGCCTTGGCTTCCTAGAGAGCTAGGATTACAGGCATGAGCTATCATGCCCAGCCTATAAAATTTATTTTGAGCTCACAGGCTGTTCAAATGCAGCTAGCAGGTCAGACCCTGCCTACTTGCCTTAATCTGCTGATTCCTGGTGTCATGAAATAAGGCAACAAGAGCCAACACTGACTTTGAGATCTTTGAATCTTTTGGAAGTTAAAGGCCCTGGCCCAGTTCTAAAGTTAGCACCGACCCAAATGTCCCCTTTGTCCTCTGAGTTCCCTTTTGATTCCTGTGCCCCACAGTTGGGTTATAATGCTCTGCTCCTTTAAAACAAGTTCAAGAATCAACTCTCTTCCTCACCTGGACTCAATTCCATACAGTAGCATTTGTGAAATGCTTAGGTCAACTTTCAAATTAATTGTGCTATGTAAATAGATGTAAGACTTAACAAAAGACAATGAGAACAAATGATAATCGCTGTTGTTGTAGCAGTGGTTGAACACAAAGACACCTTATTTGCTTTTTGAGCAAAAAAATGTACAAAATCTCTGCCTTTGAAGATTGCTCTGTAGCAGGTTCACACCTCTTCTCTCCACCTTTCTGATTTTTCTGCCCCGGAGAATATGCTTGATTAATACAGAACTTTTAATAAAGGACAATGCGTGTAATATTGCCCATGTTTACAAAGCACCTGCGCTGTATTGTTGCAAATCTTCATATTCTGATCTTATTTTACAGATGAGGTAACAGAGGTTCAGAGAGGTTAATTGGTTTGTTAAGAGTCACCTACTTAGTAATTGGTAGAGCAACGGGCCACACCAAGTATTCTGACCGAAGTGCTCTTTACTTTCAAATATTCCCTGCCCTCTGCTCTCCTCATAAGTGAGCTGGGATGTCAGGTTAAAAGTTTTCATTTCCTAAGCGTAGAACACAGACAACCAAGCTGCAGCAGTCGGCGGATGGTGACTCGTCCTGTCCCACCGCCAATGTGCCCGCCCTTGTCCACCTTCCATGGGGAACAGATGATCAGTCACCAGCTTTCCTGCATTCTCCCCCCTTCCCTTTCTCCTTTCCCCCCTTCCCCCAATGTTTCCCAATATGGTGTATATCATCAGATGGAGAAATAACTTACAATCACCCCTCCAAGCACTTGGCAAGCACCTCCTTTCCTTTATTCGCACAGTGGGAAGTTTATAGTCAATATGAATTGTAATCGCTCTAACGGGCTGGATTCTCAGTGCTCTCCAGCTGTACAGCTCTCCGAGGCGAGACATGGGTAGAGTGACAACAACTCAACGTGAAGTTTTTAATTCCCTTTTGTATCTTGCTTGGATCTTGAAAGACACACTGCTGTGAACCTCCTGGCTCTCTCCCTTTGCCTTCCACGGGCTCAGCAGCCACGGAGCCCGGGGAGGATGGCAGACGGGTCCTCTCCCACTGGGCTGCCCTATTGATCAGCTAGGCGGAGAAGGGGGTTTTCATTTGAAAAGAAGCATGACAACATCCTCAAGGCTGGTGTTTAAGCATCAGATGAGGACAGATATTATTGATACTTGATATTACTGAGGCACCTGGACAGAACGGATCCTATTTCCAAGTTTTGTTTTAACTTTTTTTTTTTGGATGTGGAAATGCAGAAGGCTCTCCATCAGGCAGACTGATATCCCAGCTCACAGCTCATAGCTCAATCCACTTAGTGTTATGTGGCTAGATGTGACTTACCCAGAATGACAAGAACATATCTCAGTTCAAGACAAGACCATTACACAGCAGAGCAAGTGCCTTTTTAGGGTAGAAGTAAGAATGTACCCATTTGTACTTTGGGTTATTAAAACCTACATCACCATACTACTTTTCTTTACATTTCAATCACTTTTGCTACTTTAATTAAATGTCTGTTTCTATCCGAATCAGAGGCTGACAATCATGAATTTAACCTTTTTCTTATAACAGAAAGGCTGTTAAAAAGACAATAAGCACTCTTCTCTCATCTCCATCCAATGAACATTAATTATGGGCCCCTAACACCTACTGGAAGCTTCCAGGAGGCTATGGATTTGACTCAAAGGGAAACAGACTCTGGGAAAAGCTGCCACAAGAGCATGGCAGCCCTTGTACCGGGTGGTCATTTTAGAACAGTATAGGCCAAACTCACTATTAGAGCACATGGGATATCATGGAAGGCCTTGGAAATGGACAATCCTATCTTCACTTGCAACATTCTCAACTTCAGAATTAAGATGAGATATTGTTAGAGACTCCAATGCTCACTCTTGGCATCACCTTTGATGACACCCCTCTGATGACATTAATTGACCATCTGTTTCATACCAGTCCTGGGGTGTGTGTTTACATAGGTTCCCTCATATAACCCTTACAACAAGAGCAGAATATACATCCTCCCAGGTTCCTCAGTTTACAGAAGAGTCAACCAAGACTGGGGACACTGCTCAGTAAAGGTCTAATCAGACTCAAGTCTTGAAGTTCATCACACCATGCCTCTGATTAAGCTCCAGCCCTAGGTCCTGGAACCCAGTCTGTGCCTAGGAAAGGTAGTGTGCCAACATCTACAGACAGATCCAGGAGGCTGGGGTTCAGGGAACAGCTCCCCATGTTCTTGTTGCTTGAGCCTCAACAATTCATCCGACATTTCTGTCCCTCCCTTGCTTCATTTATCAGACGTAAATAATAGTACATGCAGTATCCACTTCACAGGGCTGCTCTGAAGTTGAAATGTGCTGATAGAAGTGAAGTGCTGATAGATAACAGAACATGATAAGCCTTCACTACTCCCATTTTCATCATCTTTATTAGGTTTTTGTTGCCACTAAGCACATCCCCCTCCAATCAATCCCCTGTACTTCAGTGAGCAGACACATCAGATACATCGACTCCTAGACCTGAGCGTCCTTTGCCTTAAAGGTCAGCTTCTAAGTAAGTTATCTGTGTTTAATTGTCATTTAAATTAGACACAGGTCTGTAATTAACCTTCTATTGGGATTCTCCCATGCAGGTTAAATGACTTACTCAAAGTAGCACAGTAGCCATTCTGTGATGGCCGTCATGGAAGGCTAAGAATGAAAGCTGTTGCTCTCCTACCTTGTAATAGTGGAGTTTTTAGGCATGGGATAATAAGGGCGAAAGAGCACAGTGTGCTTCTTGAAGGACATGACAAGACTAGACATTTATTCCTTTTATCATCAATGGTGTTGACTTTTGGTCACCATTCATCTTAGATGGAGGGTCCAAGCTCCTCCCCAGAGCTAGACATGGTCCATACACCATGATATGGTGCAGAAGAGGGCGTAACAGAACACTAAATTCTGAATTTATAGATTGTCGTGAATTCAGATCTCGTCTCACACAGTATAGCAATCCAGTTTCCTTGGGAAGTTCTAGATCGGGGTGCTCAAACTACGACCTGTGGGTCACATGCATTGCTGTGAATTGTATTGGTTCCTGTTTTATTTTTTACTTCAAAATAAGATATGTGCAGTGTGCATAGGAATTTGTTCATAGTTTTTTTTTTTTTTAAACTATAGTCTGGCCCTCCAACAGTCTGAGGGACAGTGAGTTGTCCCCCTGTTTAAAAAGTCTGAGGACGCCTGTTATGGATGCCCCAAACTTTGGTCTGTCATGTGTAAAATACAGTTATAGTCATGCTAATCTCTTATGATTGTTAGAGAACCCGACAAAAATATGGAACTATTTTAAGACTTTAAAGTGGTGTAAAAATATATACAAATTATAGCATAAAAACATTTAAAATAGAAATGTTCTAACTCAGTAAATCCTTCAGGAGCTGGGCAGATTTATCTTGATCTTTATCATCATATATTAAAAAAACAACAGGTGATGGGTTCCAAGTGGGGACTATGGAACTGCACCACCTGGTTAAGTCTTGGCCACATCTCACACAAGGGTGTAACTGTGAGCAACTTATCTAGCAACCTCTCTGAGTCTCAGTTCCCTCATCTGAAAAGAACAGCAATAGATGTCACCCATACATTATAAGACTGGCAAGAAAACCGAAAAATCAATCCCTGTAAGGCCCTTAGAATAGTGCCTTATGCATAGCCAACCCACAATGGCAATATTAGGTACCGTGAGGAGAAGGTGGTAGAGGAGATGATCATAGACTCTCTTCTGGTCTTCCACTTTTTATATGGTTAGAATCTCAATCATTTTAGGCTGCAGCTATTTCTCTAGTTATAGCCACTTGTTTTTTTCAGGCACAGAAGCACCATCTCCTAGCCTAAGAATTCAGCCTTGCCAAAAGGGCTCAGGGTCCCTCATGCTGTCTGTATGACAGCAGTGAAGTGGGGCTCCCATTAAGAGGTCCTTATAACCATGACAACAAGAGCAGCACCACTCCACTGAAGATGTCATCACCATGACAACACCTGAGTGACCAAAAGCAAGAGGCCTGGGAGAATGCTGGGATGTGGAAAGGAGACGCGTCAACACAGCAAGGAATGTGGCCATTCGGGAGCTGAGCAGGGACTCGCCAGTGTGGGCGCTTGACAGCAAAGCCAAATAAAGTAAAATGATGTTGAAAGAAACATTACAGTCACTCTCACTGAGTCGCTTCAAATACTCAAGAACCACAGGTTTGGGGTAGAAGACAGAGGTGTGGAGAGGGGTGTGCCCACTTCTATCCCAACCCTTCCCTACCCCCCATCTTATAGAATGTGCCCTATCAATCAAAAGGTTTCCCTGTCCATGAAAAGGAGTACCTCTCAGGCAATGGGGACAGTGAGGGTAGGTTTACTAGGACTCTGAAGAGAAGCATTTTGGATGGAGACCTGGGAACGCAGCTGAGCCTGGAGTAGGAAGGAAAGACACAGCAGCAGGTTTATCTTCTGTCTTCCAGCCCCGGGAGCTCTCAGCCCTCACTGAGAGCCTCTGCTTCCTCGGGCCCATCTGCACTAACACTGAGGGATGCTCACAGAATTCCAGGGCACACACCTGTGTGGAGCTGACAAATCTGCCCCAGAGCCCTGGAATCTCTCGCCCCAGAATGAGACTTGGCCTGTGTTTGTCCACATTTCTATGGCATTTGGTTGTCCTTCCCCTTCTAATCATTTTGAGTCCATCTCTGGGCAAGAAGGGACTTCACCTGGATCGTCACCTGTGGGCCAGATGGGATGATGACCCAAGGCTAACTTGGCTCTTGCCCTGGTTTTGATTTTTAAAAAAGATGAATTAATACATCCCTACTTCAGGGGAGCATCTGGTCATGGAGGGTTAAATATCTCAGATTTTGAGTACTTCTTCCCTAGTCCCAGGGAGGGAATGAGGTTGAAGAGAAATCTCATTCTGTCCCACACCCATTCTCATAAGTGGCTTCGCACTCCGAGCAGAGTTTCCCATAAGTGCTCCAACCCTCAGTCCCCAGTGGCACCCTCAGTAGAGCTGGGAGCAGGCAGTCTACCCTCCAGACAAAATACCTAGTGTCAACCACTATCAGCTGCCTCAGCAACATGGTGACTTTGGCTTCACATTCCAAGAGTGCCCAAAAGCCACAGAAGAAATTTTGGGATCTTGGGTGAAGATCATAACTTGTAGGGTTGTTGAAAAAGAGGAGACCAAACTTGGCCTAATACTTTTATTTTGTTAGAGGAAGAGGGGCAATTGAGAAACCTAAGATAGTAATTTTGCAGCAATTATAGCCAAGCAATGGTTGAGAGATATTAAGCTGCAGATTGGAGTTAGGGGGGGAAAAGTTCTCTGAAATCACACTCTTATCCTACCACTGACACTGTATTTTGTTATTCTTTTGAGCAATACTTTTCAACAAAGTTTACTACTCTCTCAATTTCTTCAACCCACTCTTTTCCTTTCTAATGAAGATTTACCTCCTGTATTCCACCAGAGCTATCCTGCTAAAATATCATACGTATAATCATGTTTTGTCAATTCTGACTTCTCATGTCCCTGGACTCCTGAGCAGCATCCGTGATAGTCAGCCCTTCCTCCTTTTATGATGCATTCTCCTTGTCTTGGTTATCGGATGTTCAGCCCATCTCACAGCTGTCCAGGCTGTATTCTCCTCTTCCTGGCACTCGAGTGGTGTCAGCAGGCCACTGGCTTTAGTCCACAGAGCCATCTTCCACCTTCACTCTGTAAGGCGGGATGACCAGTGGCCTTGGGTTCTAGTTCCATCTGTGGGTTTATGACTCCTGCATGTGTTTTGCTAGCTCTGGCACCACTGCAGAGTCAACTGTCTGTTCCACATCTGAGTACCAGTCTCCTTATATCCCCCCAAGCCTGCTCCTCCTGGAGCGTATAATGGCTGGAAAGAACATCACTAGTCACCAGTGGCCTAGACCATGAATCTTAGACTCACTCTTGATTTAAACTCTTCCTAATCAATCAGTGCACTTTTCATCATTTATTCCAGGCTGTTCATTTTCAACCTCTGCTGTCCATGTCCTCACTATTCCTTGACAGTCTAAGAATGCAACAGCACCCTAACTGGAAGGCACCAGCTGCTAACTTCATGCTTCCTCTCCATCTTCCTCTCTCTCTCTCACTTTTTTTTTTTTTGAGACAGTCTCACCCAGTTGCCCTGAGTAGAAACTCTTGGGTTCAAGTGATCCTCATGCCTCAGCCTTCTAAGTAGCTGGGCCTGCAGGCACCCACCACAACACCCATCTAGTTTTTCTATTTTTAGTCAAGATGGGGTCTCTGTCTTGCTCAATCTGGTCTCAAATTCCTGAGCTCAAGAGATCCACCCACCTCGGCTTCCCAGAGTGCTGGGAATACAGCTGTGAGACACTACACCCAGTCTCCATCCGTCTCTTCATGCAGCTAAAATGATTTTCAAAAAATCATTTATAAAATAACTTCACTCTCCTGCTTACATCTTGCTAATGTTTTTACCAGAACAAATCCCATAGCTTTGAACCTGACCTCCCAGGCCCTGCCCAAGCTAATGCCTGGCTCTTGTGAGGAAACCCTACATCGCTTCTCTGTATGTGAAAAATTCTTGCTATTCTTCATGCATGCCAAACTCATTCCTGACGCCTGGCCTTGGTCCTTGTAGCTGCTTCTGCCTGGGACACTCCTCTAGAGATGTCCCCACCCTATCTCACTCCCCTTGGTCTCTCTCTGCTCTGTCTTCATGCCACACTACAGTAACTCATTCACTAAAGTAGCTCCCCCTATCATTTTTTATCCATCTCTGTTTTTTATTTTTCTCCTCAGCACTCTCTTCCCTCGACATTAGGTTACACATTTATTTATTGAATATTGCCTATACTGTCAGCCTGCAGCCCCCTGGGGCAGAGGCTGTGTGCACCACACCATCTGCCACACCTGGAGACGCACGTTGTGCTTTAGGTACTCAATAAATATCTGTTGAATAAAAGATGATGCATTCTGCCTATTTATCATATATCTTTTGTACTCTATCATTCCTGCTCAATTCTATAAATCCCTCTTCTCTAAACAACAACAAAAAAATGAGTATAGAATTGTTATCATTTTTGGAGAACAGCTAAATCACATGCATGGATAGGAAGAAATGAACCAAACACCAGCTCCGGGCCAGCTGCCCCCAAATAGGCAAATAACGAGGACAAATCAGAGCCTAGGAGCCCTCTTCCACATAGCCTCTCCCCTCACCTGACCCCACATTGAACCCAGAACCAGCTTCTAGCAGTTTGGCCCACAAATTATCTCTGGACTCTACCCTCTACTCCTGTTCCCATAACCTCTCAACTTTTTTAATGGGCTCCTAAAATTCAGTCTCTTTGAAGATTTACCGTCATCAGTAGCTACCTACAGCTGTTACCCACTTCAGGCTCAGGGAGAAAAGGGATTTCTGCTCTCACCATAGGCAAGGGCTGCAGCCCAATTCTGTGAGGTGAGGACTGATCGCCTTTCACTGGGGACAACTGGAATTAAAGCCGACATGCCTCAGCTCTCACTGCCAGGCTGACCACACGATCGCTGACCACCATCAGTGCGACACAGCTCTTCCATTTCCATGGTGCAAGAGGATGTCTCCTCTCTGCCCAATTTCTCCCTCCTCCCCACCTTCCATGCCTGCCCTCCGAAACACCCACTTCCTAAGCAGAATGCTCCCCTAGATCCTCAGCCTCTGGGCTGGACATTCCCAGAACTGCCTTAATTATGGAAACCAGTGGTATCCTGAGGGTGATGCTTCTTTCTTCCTTGATAGCCTTCTCAAGAAACTGCTGGGGGTTTGATTTGTGATTCCGGGTCGGGGTTATAATCCCCCTCGCTCCCCATGATCTCTGAAGACCTTTCCTCTTTCACACTTTTATTGCATGTTCCTGCCCCTGTGAAGCTCCTGCCACCTGGCAAGGCAGCCTCCTTCCCCTTCCTGCCAATGACCGGTTTCCTGGATTCTTCATGATTCATCGAGGGTGTTGACACTTGGCTTACAGCCATTCTTGTCGCTCACCTCGGCTGTTACCCGGGGTGAGACTGTGATGTTCCCTCTGATGACACATCAGATACGGGCACTGTCAATGAATCGGCTTCCTCTCCTCCTGGGCCTTCTCCTCTGTCTCGGCCATAAGCTACTCCTGTCATCAGCCTGAACTCATTCCTCTCTGGAATCTGAAATCACTAATTAAAGGACCAAAATTTCTGATTCAAACCATGAGTCTATCCAGTATGCTTGCTCAAGAACTCAAGTGATACCTCCATGTCGAATTTATTTACTCATTCATTAAGCAAATATTCACTGGGTGTCTGTAATTGAGAGGCACATTTGTGCTAAATATTGGAGCACGCAGTGGTAAGCAAGGATTAGTTTCCTATCCAAACATCTCCTAACCCAGCTTCTCTAGGGCCTCTCCTAATGAACCCATCCCTAGTTACTATATTAAAGACTATAATTCCTTAAGCATACATCTCATAAGCTCTTTGCCTTTTACCTGACTAACTTTTTGCCCACAATAATGACCATCTCATACCTTTATGAGGCTGCCTTCTCCATGGCTGACTCTCCATCTCTGCTACTAACATATAAGCTCTGACCTTCTTTGTCCACTCATGTAGCTCTAGTGCCTCTACAGGCTGTGTGGTACACAGCAGGTGTTTAATAAGCAATTGTTAAGTAATCAAAATTTTTTTACCGAAGAGTTTTCCTAGAGGCAAAATTCATATCCCATTCTTAGCTTAAATCTTTTTCTAGGAAGGTGTGTGTCAGAATAGAGAAAACCGTGGGGGAGGAAGTCCTTTGTGTTTCTCTATCACGCAGGTCACTAGCCAGGTATCTGCAGCCATGGAGACCCCATAAAGGGCAATGCAGTGATGCAAGGAATTAGCTTCCTCACTGCACATCAGTGCAGTAGGAGTAGTCCTGAATCTATTACAGAAGAACCAGAAAGCCCAAAGTCATCCTTCGTAACTCGGTGTCAGAAGAGAAAAGAGGGATTTGTTTTTCAGGGTGAGGGGAACATTAAACAGAGAAGCAGCAGCCATTGTTGGTGAGAAGTAAGGGGCGCAGATGACCCTCCCAGGGAAGGAAGGGGCTACATCTTCTGGACTCAAAATTCCAAGGGGCTGGGCAGGCGTGGCTATGCAGCGGTATTTGGACAGGTTGTACAATCATGCCAGGAAGGAGGCTGGACCCTTAGTCTTGGAGTCCCTGGAGTGATGTGCTGCTCAGTCCAGTCCAGCTGTCTTGGTTCTGGGAGAAGCAGCAGTTAACAACCCTTGGAAAATGAAGGATGCTGAACACAACAAGGACATGTAGGAAAATGAAAGGACTCTGGTAATGAGGATGTACACTGGAATTCTTTCCAAATCTAAAGCTGTTAAAGTGTAAAACAACCTAATAATAACAAGCAGAAGACAGAAGACACACAATTGTGTGAGTGAATGACAGTATTTAACATGCTAAAACAAACAAACAAACAAACAAAAAACAGAAGCCAGTCAGAAGGCAGCTATCAGACAGCAGGTGCACCCACCCTGTGAGTGCTGGCCATCCACAGAGAGGTGGAAAAAGAAGCTACAGCTCACACAGGTAGACTCAGCTGCAAGAAGAGGACTCAGTTGCCCATGGAGAAGAGGTCTGGTCTCTACATGGAGGCTGTGTCCTTTGCTCAGAGGGGTTTATCCCAAGGGCCACTGAAAGGAGGATGGGCTACTGAGGCAGAGCACAAAGTCTGGCCTTCAGTCCAGTGTGAGGACACATGTGTGCGTTAATTGGCAAGAAGTCTGTGAGAATGTGGACAACCCAAGGGCTGGAAGCCCAGGCTGATAGAAGGCATGAAAGATGTGCTTCTAGAACAGTGATTTTCAACTGGTGTGCCATGAAAATTTTTAAAGAGCATTACTTATTTTCCAAAGAAGTGCAATGCACAGTAATATATTCTTTTTTTTCTCTTTTGCTGATCAACATAATGTAAGTGTGCTGTGGAAGTTCAACTATAGCTTCAAGTGCTGTGACATAAACAAAGTCAAAAACACATGGCTCTCAGAGACCAATGAGCCAGAAATCAAGAAGGAAATCAAGATGCTTTAAGAGTGTGGACTCTGGAATCAAGAACACTTGGATTTGAATTTCACCTTGGCCATTCAGTATCTGTGAGCCAATCCCTGCCTTCATGTTTTTATCTCTAAAATGAAAATGATGCCTACTTATCCAGACGCTCACTGGTGAGGCTTAAGTGATACGGTGCATGTGAAGGCAATCGCCCAGTGTGGAGCTCACAGAGCAGTGTGGCAGTGTGCACCTGCAGTGTGGGCTGAAACTCTGGCTTCTGGGCCCCAGCCTCACAGCTGTGATGCAGAAGGCCTGAGGCATGGACTAGGCAATGCCGGGTCCTGCAACGCCTTTTAAGAACTGTCTATTCTGCATAGCAACTCAGCACTTGCACTCTGGAGAGAGGCTGCCTGGAGGTGCATCCCAGCTCTGCAGCTTGGCACTGTGTGACCTGGGCCCATTTGCCTGACCTCCCTAAGGCCTCACTCAAATGGGAAACATATTAATTTTTCTCATTAGTAAAGTAGGCTGATAAGAAGACCTGTCTCACATCGTTGTTGTTAAAAAGAGATAGCACTATGTGTAAATGTTTAGAAGAGTGGATAGCACATTAAGTACCCATAAAGCGTTAGCTATTGTTATAATGGAAAAATAGAGATTCGGTTGTTATTAGATAAAATGCAGTCATCTTAAATCAACACTAGATTCAGATAGAAAAGCAGATATGTCAGAACCACATGCTGGAAGTCCTAGTGACAAGGACATTTTGAACCGAACCTACGCCAAGCTTAGCTGGCAATTCTTGGAGGATTCTAGACATGGAACTCCCGAGCTCTCAGGTAGTCTACAGAGGTGTGCTGGTAGGGAGGTTACTCAGGTTGTGGTGGTCAGTGAGATGCCTCTTATGGGCACTTGTTCAGGGATGAAGTCTCCTGCTTGGTAGGTGCTGCTATATTAATACAACTGTGCATATTGGTGAGCCAGTGGCTGGCTGGCATCTGTAGGGAAGATGATATAATTGCCTTGCTGTTATGTTTCCTTTATTTGTTCCATCAAAACAGTTCTGCCTGGTAACAGTCACCAAGTACAAGTGTAAATAGCTTAAAACTCCAGAGAGTGTGGGGGAGGATGCTGTTAGCAATGTCTGAATTCAGCAGACACTGGATTTTACAATATTTTTCAAAGGTTTTTAAATAATTGGGTAAAACCACAAACAGTGTCTGTGGTATGCACTCCTGCCCTAGGTTTCTCAACTGAGGCTCGATTTCATATGTTCTCAATTCAGGCACATTGAACTCATTAATTTCCCCACTAGTCTTTTTATGATTTTTTTTCCCTCTTCTTTGAAGTAGGAAGTTACACACTATAATAATGCTTTAAACCACATCATAAATATTAAACTTACAAAAACCTTTATTGACACTGGCAAATTTCACCCTGACTATATCTATCTAGCTATAATTTTCCAGTTAAAGACAATTACGGAGTTAAAGAGTGATCTATAAATGTCTTCCTCTGGTTTTTTATTTTTTTTTTCCACCTTGGGCTGCCTATATGCATTCAAACCATTTGCTTAGCAAGTTCCTGCATCCCTTTTCCCCATGCTTGAGGTTGTTCAGTTGGTTTATCTTCATCATAATCAATTGTTTTCTCTGCAGAGCTTGGGCCTAATAGTGTATGTTTCACTGCTCTTCTGAACAGGAAGTTGTACACTTCCCATTACGATGCAATAATTTTTTGTTCTCTCATCATCAGTGACCACTGCAATATCTTTTGCAATAGCAATTCCTTGGCTCTCTGGGATGGCTACTTAGGGTGCTCTGGGAATTTTAATCAAGCACCTATGTTAATTAGAAAATGGTGGGGACAAGGGAGGTGCTGATTAAGCATCTTTGAATGCCTATCAATTCTTGAAATTGACGGAGTTGGGCCTTTGTAAAGAATTTGCATGTACACTCTTCTGTTCTTTCTTTTTTTTTTAATTAAATCATAGCTGTGTACATTAATGCAATCATGGGGTACAATGTGCTGGTTTCATGTACAATCTGAACTATTTTCATCAAACTGGTTAACATAGCCTTCATGGCATTTTCTTAGTTATTGTGTTAAGACATTTATATTCGGCATTTAGTAAGTTACCTGTACCCTTCTAAGATGCACCATAGTTGTGATCCCACCAATAACCCTCCCTCTACCTATCCTCCTTCCTCCCCTCCCTTGCCCCTTTCCCCATATTCTTGTGCTATAATTGGGTTATACCATTCATATAACAGCTATAAATTAGTTTCATAGTAGGGCTGAGTACATTGAATACTTTTTCTTCCATTCTTGAGATACTTTGCTAAGAAGAATATGTTCCAGCTTCATCCATGTAAACATGAAAGCGGTAAAGTCTTTCTTTAAGGCTGCATAATATCCCATAGTATACATGTACCACAATTTATTAATCTTTGGCTCCCTTCTCCTCATGAGAAGCAAGAACAGGAGTGGGCTGGCTGCAGGTCTGGAAACTAGCACCCTGTGTTAGCTACACTAACCTGCTGTGGGGCTGCTGTGGGGCCTGGAGCTTTACACTTCACACACATTTATCTCCACTGAAAAGATGAAGAATCTTAGAGTTTGAGGATCTAAAACTCAGACCTGAGTACTGATCAGAAAGACAGAGAGGCCTTTTCATCTGAATTCTTTTGAGTGTGTTAGGAAACTTGAGCTGATCAATAGTCAAAATGGATGCAAACAGTTGAGGCTCTTGTGTCTTACCCTTTACTTTCTATAATTGATTTTGTTTCAAATTATGCAGCACAAAGGATTAATTTTAAAAAGGGACCAATGAGGCTGTATTTACAGTATTGACCTCATTTAACAATCACTTACAGAGTCTGTAGACTGCCTGGTGAGGTACCAGGCACTAGGGATAAAACCAGACATGTATAAGGCCCTTCCACCTCCCTCTTATACCTGGGGTGGGGGGCGGGCGAGGGTGAATACACCAGAAGGACATCTGATTGGTCATATTTCAATGCCTCATTTGCATGAAAAGGGGCACATTGGGGAAGGTGCGATTGGATGATGCTGATAGGTTAATTTTCAATACTTGATTTGCATTGATGTGGACCAATCAATTTCTCAGCACTCCTTTTGACCCACCAAATTCAGCCTGGAGACCTATAACATCACCCTAATGTCATTTTGAGCTCCAAACCAGCAAGACCAGAATAAAGTCCTTCTTTGAACCTTTCTCCAAGTCTGGAACTTTGTCTTGTCACTGTTTCAACTTTCACAGCATAAGGACATTCTCTGCTGGCTATGATCCCTTACAAGGGGTGGGGAGGTTGGGAACCTAGAAAAGTGCCATAATCAGAAATCCATGCAAAGTGCTGTGGGATCTCAAAGAAAGGAGTGATTCATTCTGCCTGAAGAAAGCCAGCATTTGAGCATGGTCTTAAAATAAGAGTAGAACTCAAACCAAAAGGGTGGGGGGTAGGATGAGAACCAATGCTGTGGGCTAAGGTGAGGACACCTGGTACATAATAAACCTCCAGTGCTTGTGCAGCTACAGTGTGAGAAGCAAAACTGATCCGGAACCAAATCGAGGAGACACTAGGTGTCCTGCCAAGAAGCAAGAAGATCATGAATGAGGAAGCATTTTGGAGAGGTTCGTCACTGGCCCTGAGTGGCCCAGCCAGTGAGTAGTGGATGGGGATTCAAATCCAGTGGGACCTGCTTGGAAGCCCACCTCCTTCCGACAGATTGCTGCCTTCCAGCATGGAAACACAGCCACTGTGGGCAGCCAAAGCCTCGGACAAGAGCCAGACACTCCGTAAACCTCAGAATCGTCCATTCCTGGGCCTGAAGCAAAAGACTGACAGAACAGAGAATTCGCACCTGCCCTCAGGAAGCAGATAGACAGAGCAGACACACTGGCCACTCCCAGGCCCACCTCTGAGATGGAATAACAGGGCAAAGGACACCTTCATTTAATTGCCCCTCCTGGATTCTAATACCCCAGAAGAAGACAGGTGGGCAGACCAGCTCAGGAGAACCCCTGGGTGCAGTCTGCCACGATAAGTTGCAAAAAGATGCAAACTCCAAGTTCTCCCTTCTTCCTGAGGCTCCTGCTCCTCAGGGACTTAGGCTACTCCCTGGTTTCCTAGAAAGGACATGACTGGAGAATTAATTCAATCATTGAGGCTTCCCTTGGATGACTGCAAAAACTTACAGCCTACGTGGATTAATGGCAGGGCAACTCAACCTAAAAGGGATTCTAAGAGTTGTCTAGAATTAGCAGAGGGAGATCTTTTTAAATTATCTTCTCTTTTCCTCTTCTCTCTCTCTTTCTCTCGGGCCTTTCCTATTGGGTGGTCACCATCTGTAAGTAAAGTGATATATTTAGTTCCATTTTGTCCTTTCCTGGCCCCCCCCCAGCTCCTCTGCTGCAGAACTTTCTCTCGTCTGCCATCTAATGATCTCTGTGCCACACGGGGCCCCTGGTGCTGGTGCTGACAGGCTGCTCATTAGTGCCAGGGTGCTGTAGTCAGCCAGTGGCATGCCAGAGCTCTGCTCCTGACACTTTTTCGCAGAGCTGTCACCGGAGTCATGGTGCCTGCCAGCTCTGGTTGGACTCAAGCTGTGATACCTCCAGTGCCAATTAGTGCTTCAGTGTCCTGTGCAGCTGGGGAGATGGCCTTGTCAGTGCTGACAAACAGGAAAATGGGTGGACATGTGGCAGGGTGAGGGCAGCTGGGGAAAGGGAGAACCAGGTTCAGGACACTGGCAAGGAGAAGAGCTCTCATGCAGGGTCACTTTGCCCCACCGATCTGGTGCTTGCGAAGCTTTGAGAAGCAAGAAGCTGGACAGTCCCCTGTCCACAGGACCTCTTCAAGTACAGCAGGGGAGCTAGAGGAAAAAGGCAGAGACGTGGCACCTGAGGAAGGTTGCTAAGGCCTGCAGGTATGGCGAGGGGGGCAGGCAGAAGCACCTGCTTCATGCCATGTAAAGAGAAAGCTGGAATGCATGGCTTGGCTTAAAACCCAATGGATGTAAGCTTCTGTTCTCATTCTGCCCCCAGGGTCTTTATGTGACCCAAGGGAAGATGTTCAATCTCTCGCTCAGCTTGGATCACACACCAGGAAAGACAGTGAGACAGAGAGAGGAGGGAGATGAGCTTAATACAACATTTTTCACTATCTTTTGCCTACTGATTTCTTTATCTTTCTTTTCCTTTTATTAATCCATGAAGAGCAGCAAATTTTCACATGCAGTTGAGCCAACCTTCCCTTGCAAATAACCAGGAGTGCTTTAGGAAACCGTGCTTGGGAGTCATCAGAAGTTCAGGTGCAGGGATGTTGGGAATAGCAAGGTGACAAAAGAAGCGGGTCTCCCCCCAGAAGGGCCAAAGGAAGAGTAGGTCCTATAGACACACACATCAGAAGTGCAGCCGCAGTGAAGCAGTGATGACAGCAGAGGGGAGCTCACAGAAGGCCCCAGTGGAAGTCACTTGTGAGCCTTCTCTACCTTGCAAAAGAGAACTTGAAAAGGACTCTTTCCTTCAAGGAGAAGCTGAGACCTGCTACAGCTGAGGCCCCTCTAGGGGATGTCAGAAAAGGCTTAGAGGTCCTGTGAAGACCCGAGAAAACATCCTGGTGATTTGCCAGCAGGGAGTGTCGGCAAGAAACGTGCCAGGTCTCCACTGGGAACATCAAAGTGAAGGAGAATTCCCCAAGGACTGGGATGTGGTCTTTGAACGGAGAGAACAAGCATGGCCGTTTGGGGCACTGGCAAATATCAGTGCTAGTTCACTGACTCAACAACTATTTCGTGAGTGCTTTTTCGGTGCTAGGCATTGTGAAAGAAAGTGAGGAATTCAAGAAGTAAGTAAAGCAGGCCCTAATCTCAAACAACTCATAGGATGAAGACATTGCAAATAAATCAGTAATTAGGATATCTCTGTGGCCAGCTCATAGGGGTTTACTCAATTCCACAGCCAATGTCTTGGCAGCAAGGGATCTTTAGGTGACCTAGAGGACATTTTTATTGTCAGTGTTTAAGAGTGAATTCTCCGTGGTTTATGAGAGAAAGAAGGTTGGTGTGCTCAAGAGGCGATGTCCATTAGAGGACTCAGCCACCCCTAATTCCAAATGTTTAGTGAAATCCACACATTGATGCCTGAACTCACTCCTTCACCTGAGCTTTATCTTGGGCTCCCAATAATGTAGTAATGTAAGAAACTCCAGCCTTTTCTCTAAAGCATTTACAATCCAACAGAAATTGGTGACACAGCAATAGGGTTTTGAGAATACTTTTCTATGAGGAGTGAGGGCCTACACAGCATCTTTTGGGATACGTGGAAAGATAGCATTTCTATCTGCTTAGGGAAGACTCAGGAATAAGATGGCATGAAAGGTATTCTGCTGGAGAGTGGAAGCCCAGAGTTCAAGGCCGGTGCTAAAACACGCTCTTGCACACTAAGAAGCTGACAAAGGACAAGGCACAGAGTGACACGTGTCTCCAGGAGACTGATGTCACTGATGGCGCATCTACACTGTGAGGAGGGGTCTGCTGATACTAACCGGGACTTTGGTTGAGGGTCAGTAAACTTTTGTGCTGACAGATATGCCTCTTCCTATGAGAGAGTGAGACCGAGCCTCATCCTCCCGAGAAGGCCAAGGCCTGTGCAGGTGGAAACAACACCTGCACACCTCCAGACAGGTGTGTGCAGAGTCAGGACAGCTGTCTTTCAGAAACTTGTGCACTTTCTTCTTGAACTCTAGAAGTGATAGGTTCATAGGGAAACTAAATAAAACATGATACCAGCTGTTATATGTGAAAAATGATGTCACACGCTCAATGTGTTAAATGTGAAAAATGATGTCATATGCTCAACAGCAGTGCCGTGGGAGCCCTACCTCCCTCTCTGCCTTGTGGCAAGTGACATTTTCTCCTTTTGATGTAAAGTGATGGGCACCCTCCTTTCTCCCCAAAGTCACATCTAGGCCTCCCTATAACGAGATGCACAGATACCACTCCTTTTCCGCGCAGGTGTTCAAGGATGGAAATACACATTCTGAAGACGTTTATATATGTTTATTGACAGCAGAACTGTATGGAAGGGGATGGAGGACATAAGGATTTTTCAGAAATAGATGGAACAAACAGATCAGTCTGGAGACAGAAAATGCAATGAAGTCATCAGGGTTACCAAAAAAGCCTACCCCAATCAGCTGCTTATTCAGGGACTTAATGGGCATGAGGGTAAGAATGATCGTGTCAGAAACACGATCTAACCTTCCAGAACAAAACAAAAGATGGAAATAGCTCTCTGCCTTTGGAGCCTCTGCTAAGGTACACATCTTTTTCTCCAAGGAGCCCCAAGCCTGTCCTGGCTTATTTAAAATAAGCACCCTTTCAGAAATATTTAGGGGGGAGATGAAGGCATGATGGCTCAGGGTCTCCAGCTTCAGTTCAGATGTGGCCGTAGCCTAGTGACATCTCTGATCTCCAAACAATCAGTCAGAGGAGAATGGCGCCCTGGCGAGTTCCCAGGTGATTAGTTACTCCTGGGCTTGTCTCATCAGTTTGAATCTGGGAGAGCTAATCTGGACCCAGGATCTGCAAAATGCTGTTCATCTAAATTACTTCTAATCTGCTGGTAGATTCTGGTTATCCTGCTCGTCTTTCCTGGATCCATCTTCTGTTTCCATAGCAGCTAAAACCTCAGTAAAACGGGAGCATCTGGCCCAGGCTCAGGTGAAAGTCCCCTGGGGAAATGAATCTTTTCCAAGGCCCCAAAAAGGGAACCAAAGACTCTCAGACGCAGCAGCAGGATGGGAGCAGCTCAAACGCCAGAGCAGGGACAATGGGGGAGGACAAGGAGAAGGTGGGAAAAAGTGAAATTAGAGCAGGGACATTTAGGATGCAATGAAAGGGAAAACACAGAACCTAATACAGGGGCAGTATAGGCACAAAAGGGCAGGACAAAGGGACAGAGGGAAACAGGGTGGGGAAGAGGAACACCCAGAAAAGGACAAAGAGCTAACTGGCCAGAGGAGGGAATGAGAAAAATGAGAAAATACATCAGACAGGAGACAGAGCCCCTTGACACAAGGCAGAGGAAGTCAACCCTGATGATAAATGTTCTGCGGATTTTAAAGGCACAGACTTCCCTGGCATCCGATAGCACTGGGGACTGGGCCTTCAGCTGTGATGAATGGCGAGCACCTTGGCCGCAGGAAGTCTGTCCATCTGGACGGCCCCTCCTTCGGAAGTGCCCCAGCCCCCTCTCCCTCCCTAATGAGCTCACGGACAGCTAAAGGCTCCTCCCAGATTCCAGGTCAGTCTACCTGGAAGGACATTTCAGATGGAGATGGAGAGCTGCAGGGACAGGGGCAGCTCTGTCTGATTTCTTTGTTCATAGCTATAGTGTCAAGAATGGCGGCCCAGGACAGCTCTCAGGAATCCAGGCCACCACAACTGGCAATGGCATGCCTTCCTCAGGACATTTATCAGGGCAAACGGTCTGTGTCTGAGAGAGGGAATTTGGTATCTGGGGTTCATTCATAGCCCTACTCTGACTTTTTAAAATGTCCAAATGTGGTGGCTACTGTGCTACAGATGTGCTGCTGAGCCTCAGCGGTCAGCTGCCATGTGGATTTTCTCATGTGGAGAGCGTCCCCGGGGCCCAGCTCACATCCCTTGTGGGGACAGCCTTAATTCAGACCGCTGTGCTGGTACAGAGAATCACCCTGTCTCCTCAGTGAAAGACACTCTGGGAAGTCCTAGCTTCAGAGCTCCCTGCGAGGTGAGCTGAGATGCCCCACTCAACCGCATCCCTAGTGACTTTCTCCCTCCACCCGCCCCAGTGTCTTTCCCGTCCCTTCCAAAGGGGGAACCCAGGAGCCCTCCGTACCGAGCTTCTTCACACCAATCACCTTCCCAGAGTCCACTTTCGGGGAACCCAAACAGTGCTAACGTTCCTCTAAAACCCTGAAACCTGCACTCAGCACAGCATGCGACCTTCGTCCAACCTTCCATGCCCACATATATCCGTACGCATAGACATGTACAGAGTTACGTACACACATATCATGTTACCTAGCAAGGAGCAACAGGATTCAGGACTATCCACATCTCTACACCTCCTTGGCAGAAGCTTTCTCTGACCAAGCCTACTGTCACTCTGTCAAGGTACGCTGCCCCATTTTCTCACACTGTCTCTGTTTGTTATATGGTGGACTTTTTTTTAAAATCATTTCTCATGAGAATATGAGCCCATGAGAGCAGATCCTCGTCTTTCATGGCCTACTGGTATAGCTCCCATTGCCTGGAGCCTGCAAGAACTCAGTAAATATTGGAGAATGAATAAAATAAGTGTATGCTCCTTGTTCGCAAATAAAAGCTAACCTAATCATAAATAACATCTGCTCTTAAATTCTAAAGATTTTAATGCCCCATCCACGAAAACACAAAACAACACTTAGTCTGGTCTGCGTAAAATTGGAACATTTAGATAAAGTAAATTTTGCAATTTGGTCACACATTAAGTTGTATTTGGAATCTTGGATCAATCAGAGTAAAATGACAACAAAACCACAAAACTGGCTAATGGCCGGATTTTTGGCAATGCTAAAGAGGCACAGACTTTAGGAACACGGACATTTCAAGCTTCCACCCGTCATCCTGAGTCTGTATTTTCTCTCTCTTAAAACAACGAGCTGAACAATGCTGGTAATGCCCGTCCTTGCCCTATCAAACTTCACGTGCAAGGTTCATGCACAATATCTTACGACCATTTCACTTAGACACAAGTGGGACTAATTTCCAAGGCATTGAAAAGATACTCAAGAAAGATTTCCAGAATCTTAGAGGGCTTGTCTGTCTTGCAGAGAACACCAAACTTCTCTGCAGAGCCATTAGTATATTATCAGGTTATCAAGAATGGAGAGCCCGTTGGACTAGATAACAAATACTATGATCCTCCCCCATGGCTAAAGCCTTTCCCATTTCCTCTTGTGACACTATCCACCCAACTGCTGCTCTTACCTTTGGGGGAGATGTGTCTCCAGGTAACCGTTGGCTCTGGTCTGCCTGTTGCTATGCAGGTGAGGCTGATATTATTCCCTTCGTTAATGGAGATGTCTGAAGAAATCTCTACGATTTTGGGAGAGACTGTGGAGACAAAACCGATAGAAGAGAAATAAAATCTCTGCTGGAAGATTTTTGTTATTAAAAAATGACAGTCAGCAGAAGGACCCAGAGACTAAATAAAATATACGGACGACAGTAAGTTAATGATGACAAATTAGATATTTGTTCAGCCTAAACATGAACAAATATCTTACCTTCCATTTAGCTTTCACTTGCTCCTATTCAAACACAAAGTTGGGGAGCCTGAATGGGGATGAACTTCACTGCAGTGCTGCGTACCCATCTCCTAGCCTCCACCCTCTTCCCCCCAGCCACTGTGGTACCCAGCCCCCCCAGACACACGCCCACAGAGCATCCTCCCCTCCCGTGCAGAGGCGACTTCCGACAGTGTGATGCTGGCATTGTTACATCACCACCTTACCAGCTCCACTTGCTCCCTGCTGCACCCTGATCAGACCCAGGCTCCTTCTCCTGGTTAGGGACTGTTCATAACCAAACATCAACCCATGTTCCCACAGCCCTCCCCAGGGGCTCCACCTCTGCCAATCTCCTTCTTTCCCTACACTTCATGTCCTGCCTGGTCATTGCCTATTTGGACCTATGTTATTTCTTGTATCTTCCTTGGACAACTCCCTTTAAGGCCTGGGTTAAATGCCACTTTCTTTGTTGCAATCCTGCCTACCCTACACTTCTCTACCATCTTCAGCAACTGAAACTCACTGCCTGTTCTTCGTCTGTGTGGCCAGAGCACATTATACACACCAACAGGGTATCAAAACAACACCATCAACACACCGGGTTTCTCCCAGGTCTCTGTTTTTCTCTCTGTCCTCTCACTCAGAAGGGAAGGAGTCATCCTAACAGGTAAAGTTAAAGTTCCTTCCATCTTTTGTTTTGAGCCAAGCTTCCCTTCAGAAGCTTCCATTCCGTTGTGCAATTCCTTGTTCTTGCCTCATGGGAGCAATCCGAGGGGATGACCCAGGCCGGCAGGATAGCCGGCCATTGCATGTGGACACCTTTTACATTCTGGGGTCCAGCAGAAGAACCTCATTATTGCTACACAACTGAACCTGATTCTCCTGGCTCAACTTTACCACCACTAAACGTGGTATTTGGTTCTCTCTGTGGCTACTCACTTGTATATCTGCCAAATGGTTTATAATTCAGGGGCATAAGGTAAAGATGTCCATTTATTCAGCCCCCAAACTCCAATTTGACCACATACCCTACTTTGTCATGGTTATTTGCTCACTGTCACCCACTAGACCATGTGCTTTCCGATGACCAGATCACACGTCTCCTTTATATTTATATCCACAGTAAAAGCTCCACAAATGCTTGTAGGATTGAGTTGTATTGGTTATTCAAGGAACCCACCTGCCTAACTTGCGACATGCTTTGTAACAACCTCAGAACTGGGTCATTAGCATGCATTATTTTAGTCCCGTGACATTGGTTTTGACACCTTTGTTCTCGGAAAATAAAGTGAGGGTTCCATGCAGCACTCTTCGGTTTCTGCGAACTCATGTTCAGGTCCTGAATAAATATTCTGCAGAGCCACCATGCGGTGCAACTCCAGGCCACATCCCCCACCCAAGACATGATGTGACCAGGCCGGCTGAGGAACCCAGGTCTCTGCACAGTGACTGAGTTTCTTACTCCAAGGCACAGTGAGACACTCACAGCAACATCAGACGGATCTGGAAATGTCCCTGTTGGCCTTCCGTCTACTTGAGGCATTACGCACTCGCTCCTAGCTGGGTTGGTCTCTTCCTCCATGAAAAGGAGGCATTATGGGGATGGCTTAGCCATCCTTCCTTTCCCTCCTTCTCTTCCACTCATGGCCAGCACCTGCCTGGCAGAACACTACTTATTAATACTCATGCGCTGCACCTCTGTCTCCACACCCAGATCCTGCTCTCTGACTACACCTATTAAAATTGTGCCGGGCCTGGGTCAACGGCCATCCCTTCCACAAGGCCCCAGTGATCTCCAAGAAGAAGTGACCTCTCCTCCCTGCATACCGTGTTATCTTCTTATGGCATGTAAAGTAAAGACTCCACTATTCAGCCATAAGAAAGGACGGAGACGTCACATCTTTTGTGTTTACCTGGAGGGAGATGAAACACATTCTTCTTAGTAAAGTATATTAAGAATGGAGGGGAAAAGTATCCAGTGTACTCAATACTAATATGATATCAATATATAAACAACTACGTGTCCACAGGAAAGAAAAAACACAAGTATAATCTAGTGAGGGGGAGGGGAGAGGAGAGAGAGTAAGGGGGAGGAGGGAGAGGGATTTGGAGGTTCTCACCTAATGGGCACAATGTGAGGGTGTTTAGCATGCCCCCTGGGTGAAGGGCTCAATTACAAAATGAACTTTACCTTAGAAATGAAAACAAGGTAACATCTGTACCCTCATATCAATTTGAAATAACTAAATAAATGAAAATAAAGTAAACACTCTCATGGTACATGTGTCCCACCTTTCCTTCTAGCCTATAAATTACCAGAATATAAAATATTTAATAAGAACTTTGTTCATCTTTTTACTTTGTGCTGTCTTAAGGAAGGTGTCTTGCATAGAGCAAGCAATTAATCATGTTAAGATCTCAAACCACACTGAGCTGATCTAGCGAGGCTGTGTGTCTGTGCAAACGTGCGTGTGTGTGCACACTTACCTACACTTTCATGAGTATCTGGTAATGGAGAGTGGATGTGAGGGTTAGAGAGAGACCACTTACCATCTGGGACTTTCAGAATATAACATTGCAATTTACGATTGTATCGTTTTAAAAGCTAGATTGAGCCTCCCAGGACAGAAAGGTAATTGATGAGTTAATGACTGAGCATTTGATTTGCTGACTGCCTGAAGGGTACAGACTTCTGAATTCTCCTACTTCTAGAATCATTTAAACTGATCATTGTAGAAATAAACACTTTGATGCATCTTATTCCCAGAGCATTAACTGAAGCATTTTCTTCTCAGGCACTGCTCCTCCAACACATCCTTCTGCCCAGTCCCTGCTCCCACCCATTCTTGGCACCCACACAGCCCTGCTTGCTTCCCAGAGGGTAGGCTGCCTGCAGAGTGTCAGCACTGGCCTTGCAGGCATTGCTTTGACTGTGCAGGTAAGTAATTTATTGATCTGTAAAGCACTCCAAGACGCTCTGCAAGGGATTATGTCACGCCAACGCCATGCAATAAAATAAAAAATGATGGACTTTGTGAACACAGGGTGATTTAGGGTTTGTAGTTGGAAGTGTGCTTAAAGCACATTTTAAGTGGAAATCAGGCTGGGTAATGAATTACTCTTGCTTTGGAAGGACTTACTGGGAGTTCATTTTCCTGGCTTCTTACATGATAGCTAATCTGCTAATCATACACTGGAGAACAATGGACAGTCCCCAAGTAGGAGAGAAGGTGGTTTGGGCCAGAGTTGTCAGCACAGTGAGTGTATTAAATGAGACAATTGCACCTCATGCTTCAAAAAATCATCTAGAATTATCTCCCCCCACTCGTAATTGGGAAGCATCCAACTCAGGAGAAAAGCTTGCTGTCCTTTCGTCCCCACCTAAGAGTACAGCTCAAGGGAAGCACAACGTCCCTGGATGAATTTGAACAGCAGGCCATTTGCTCATAGAGCTGAGGTGGTGTGACTAAAGGTGCCATCCCAATTATCAGAACTAAATTGGCATAGTGCATAAGATGCTAAGGGATTGTAAGTATCAATTTCCAGGAGTCAACTTCTAGCTCATTGTTAATATTCAAAATTAAATTAAATCTGTAAGAATGCACCACGGTTTCAACTCACCCAAGCTCATAAGGAAGCTTTTGGTCCAGGGTGAGATGGGTCACTTACACATTTCCATTGTTTCCATGGATAGATTCTGCATCTCACCTGAGTGTTACAAACACACTAGTGTTGCTTTGCTAGTTTTCATTGACTCACTTATTCATTCAGTCTTTTGTCAATATTCATTAATCAATTTCCATATACCAGCACTGCACTGAGCACTAGAAGCCTGGTCCTGCCCTCAAGGAGTTCCCAGTCTAGAGATGTAGATACAGGGAGGAGCAACCCTTTGATGCACTGGACATAGAAGGATGAGCAGGTGTTACAGGACATAGAGGACAGACATCTACGGAGCGTGGAGATGAACGTCATGGGAAACTTCCCAGACACCAGGACAGATGACATCTAAGCCCTAGGAATGTGTAAAAGTTCATCATGTGTGGGAAGAGGAAAAGAAAAGACACTCTAGGCCAAGGAGACAATGTAAGGGAAGCACTGGTGGTCAGACATTAGCCCAACACAGTGTCTCACACCTGTCATCCCATAGCACTTTGGGAGTCCAAGGCAGGAGGGTTGTTGAAGGCAAGGAGTTCAAGACCAGACTGAGTAACACAGCAAGACCCTATGAATATGAAAAAATTAAAAATTAGTTGGACATTGCTGCCTCTGACTGTAGTCTCAGCTACTTAGGAGGCTGGGACAAGAAGATCTCCTGAGCCCAGGAATTTAAGGAGTTTGAGGTTGCATTGAGCTACGTTGATTCCACTGCATTTTGGCCCTGACAATAGACCAGACCTTGACTGAGGAAAAAAGGAAAAAAAAAAAAAAAGACATTTTGTGACCAGGAATAATTGTTCATGGAAGACTTGGGGTGTCCCACTTTTTTTCCTTCCCCTTTGCCACACATTGCGAGAATAAGAGTTGTTTTGAGCTACACGTTAAATATAAAAATATTAAGGAAAGCTGATTAGCAAAAAACAAAAGAAAACAAACAAAAAAAATGGTTCACATATACTTTTCATGATATCTGACACCACAGATAAACAAAAAAAATTCCTAATAAAATAAGCACGTGACCCATAGAGGCCACAAGTCAGATACTCCTGCAGAGGTTGGGTCAAAAGTCACTCAACAAACATTTGTGAACATCTCCTATATAGACAGTCATGTTCTAGGTATATGAATGACTTACGGAAATGTATCAATTTGCTTGGCCCTCAATGAACTTACAATCTGGACACAGAGCATATAAACATTCCAGAGAACTGGATAATAAAACATGTTAGAGAATTGATGAGGTGAATGGTACAAACATTAAGTCCTACACCAGTTAGTAGAAGGGGGGACCATCGGGAATGGGGGTGCCATAGAAGGCCTCACCTCAGGGGAGAGTCTATTCTGGATATCAACAAAAGAGAAAAAGTTGTCTAGGCAGGAAAAGTGAAGCCGGTTCAAATGGGACAGAAATTCATGGGCACAGATGGGAAGGCAGAAAGCCACGGACTGAATGAAGATACCAAGTCAACTTGCAAGGGGCCACGTACAGCAGGAGTTGCCGGCCCTGCTGTGTTCTAACCAGATAACTTAGCCAGGCTCCTTCACCAACAGGTGCCTCACCTTCCTCATCTACAAAGTGGAGCTCACCATGGCATGAGCCTCACAAGATTCTACTGAGGAGCAAAAGAATAAATGCATGAAACATGCTGAGAGCAGTTCCTGGCAACGTGAAGAGCTCAAGAAATGAGCTTTAATATTGCATGTGCTTGGCCAACACACATATGTAGTGTCCACACAGAGTGGACAGTTGATGCATTTTAACAGGATCAATGGAAAGCAGGATACGAGATCAATGAGCTGAGCCACAGATGATGGAGCACGCTGAACGGTGAGGTCCTGCATTTTAACTCTATCCTGCAGATAACGGCAAGTGCTTGATTTTTTTTCTTAAGGAATGTCATAATTTTTAAAAATTTATTTTAAGGAATCTGTTAGCAATGTGTCAGATGAAGTGGGATAGAGAAAAATCAGAGTTAGAGGAATCAGTCTGTAAGAGTGATGTTCAAAGCCTGGATTAAAGTGTTGGCTCTGTCAAGATGGAAAAAGGAGGTGGGTTTGAGAGCAATGCCCAGGGAAATGCATGGGAACTTGAACTGCCTGCAAGGGCATGAGACACGGACTCAAGTGGGCACATGATTTCATTCAACAGCAGTTGGGTGTCTGCACCAGAAAAATCCCTGCAACTTATACAGGAAACGACTTTGGGGGAGATCATTAATTTAATTCATTTAATTCTGTTTTAGACATCCTCAAGGAGAGATGACAAGAGACATACACGCAGAAATATCCTGTTAGCTGTTGGAATTATTATAAATGATAGAAGATGAGGAACAAGATCCAGTCCGAGGATCCAACAGCAAGGTAAATGAATTGAAGGGGTGAGAACTAAAGCCTCAAAAGTAAATTAGACCTTCTAAGAGAGTTGATGGCTCCCTTTTCTGAAATACATTTATGTGATGTCTTCTGGCTTTTGAGATTTGAATCTGGAAAACATGCCAATTATAGAAGCAGAACCACATCACAAAGTGGTTAGGAGACGCTTAGGAAGAAAGACAGACGCCAAACGAGCCATATTCTTTGGATGCGGCTCCACATTTAATACATTATGCTAAGGTTTAATCTGGCTCTTATTGAATTTTAATCTAAATGTGTAAATAATTAAATAAGATCATTATTGAAACAGTATTCTGAGGAACTTCCCTACTCTCGGTTCAGCTTCCACACTGCCCAGGTGTTGAGTTTTAATAATTATGTCATTAGTAAATAGCAATTTGCTGTTTTTAGCACACGGTAGATATCCTATTAAATCCAAATTAAGATGCTTTATTAAGCACTGTGCAGTCCTGTGGGGCTGAGAAGGCACTTCAGCTGCTTGCACCCGGTTGCCCCGCACGGTGTGTGCAGGTCTGTGTACCCCTGACGCTTCCTTTGCTGCCAGGGACATTTCACCCCCTCCCTCTGCTCTGTTGTGAAGACTGGAGATGCCTCACCTGCTCGGGACAGTTTCCAAGTAAGCTTTGCTACTAAGGCCTTGGGACATTTGTCTTTATAGGGCCTGAGAGGGACACATTTGGAGTGCCCCGGGCTCTTTTGCTTTCCACTCTGCACAGAAACAGAGAGACTCTGGGTCTACGTGAACAGCCTGGTGCATGAATGCTGAACCTAGATAGGGAGGCTGAAAGACGCAGCGAAGCTGGGCTTGGTTTGCAGACAAGGCATCTTTCACTCGGGCCACTGCGTTCCCAGGCACAGTGCTGTGGCAAAGGGCTTGAGGAGGACTCGCCTTCTCTTGTGGAGAGATGAGTCAGTCCAGAGCGTGAGGACATTCTCCTTCTTTGGCCTAGAAGACCCTCTGAGCTCTGCCTTCTGCCTTTCCTCCCCACACTCTTCCACTCTCATCCTCCAGTTCTCCCTGTGCCGGCCACCTCTCCCCCTGAAACTCCCCAAGCTCTTCTGGACGCCAGGCCAACGGCGTCTTCACAGGACTGGTTCCATCTTGTTCTTTCAATCACAGCTCCTCAAAGATGACTTCTCCAACCACCCTTTCTCAAAGAGACACCTGCATGACACTGTTCCTGTCACCCTTGTCTGCCTCTCCTAAATAAAATGTCAGCTCCACTTGTTCTGCTCTGGGAGTGTTTGGCACACGCCGTCCATAATGTCTGGCATCGTTTGTGTTCAACGAATAATTTTTGAGTCAATGAATCATTGTGTGTTATCAAACTATATGTAAATGCAAATAAATTGAAATGGGTGAATTTCCTCAAGATCCTTAAATATCCCCTGAGGAGGACTCTTAGTGGTGTACATGATAATGTTGACAATTACCATTTATTAAATACCTGCCACACATAGCCGGGCGTTGTGGCAGGCGCCTGTAGTCCCAGCTACTTGAGAGGCTGAGGCAAGAGAATCGCCTAAGCCCAGGAGTTGGTGGTTGCTGTTAGCTGTGCGATGCCACAGCACTCTACCGAGGGTGACAAAGTGAGACTCTGTTTCTACAAAAAAAAAAAAAAAGCCTGCCACACAACAGGTGTTTTACATATATTACCCTTTATTGTATTTTTCCTACATTAACCCTATGAGTTGATATTATTTCTAAGGTGACTAACTGGATTTACCTAGAATTCAGGGTTCCCAGGGACAAAGGACTTTAGGTGCTAAAACCAAGACTTTTAGGCAAACAGAAATCCAATGGCCCCCCTAATGGTTCCCCTTATTTTACAGATAAGGGCAATGATTCTTGGCGGGGTCAAGGAACTTGTTTAAGGACATACAGCTGAAAATTGCAGTGTCTTTCTTTTTTTTTTTTTTTAAAGAGGGATAATATGACTTAGAAAAATAACAAATGCACATGGAATCGTGGGCGTGCGCATACAAAATAAACAGAAACATCAACACCTATGCGTTTGTGAATTCCTACACATGGTGCTTGAAAGGTTTCAGGATAATAAGATTGGATAATCTTATCCTGCATGAGAATCCTAGGAGGCAGTACTATTATTATTCCTATCATCTGATGAAGAAACTAAGAATTAGTGAGATTTCGGTAATTGGCTCAAGGGTTAAAGTTGGGACGTGAAGGCAAGTAATGTCGGGTCCCCACTACGTGCTGTTTACGCAGAGAGCTGAGCGCAGTAAAACACAAATCCCAAGCAATTTACCCACACAAATCCAGTTCCTTTCACGTCTGTGGAGGAACATGCCCAGCCTGGTATATATACACAGGTAGCCTTCCCTGCTGCTATCTGGATGGTGTTGTTCAGTACCACAGAGCAGGTGGCAGCTTTCACCAACATATCTTTTGGACTTCCCCACATTTGCATAAATACTTCATCTTCCTCCTCCTCTTCTTCTTTCCTTCCCCTCCCCCTTCCTTCTGAGAAATATCTGCATGATAGACTGGGTGTTCCAGCATCGTGGGATCTGTAGGATCCCTTTTGATAAAAAGAATCCTAAACTTCACATCAGAAGACAGGGTTTCAAGCCCGAACCCCATAATTACGAGCTCTATATTCTCATACCAATCATTTGACTCTCTGAGTATATTAATTATTTGAATACCTACCTTGCTTCCTCAACAATAGATGTTCTGTGGATCAGACAAAAAGGGAAAAGCCACGTTTTAAACATAAAGTCTTATTCAAATGGGATTTCTCAGTGTTACTAGAAAGGTGAGCTTGTAGGGGGCAATGCAAAGAGAAACACAGACTTCGGGTGCAGTGGGGGATTGTTTGGGGTTAGGGCTGGAAAGGACATTATTCCTTTCCCCCAACCCTCACAGGTTATGACCACGGCTCCACCTGTTCCCATGGTTCTGGGACAGACAGCATCTTTAAGTGAGGACTCAGGATTCAGCCTGGCACACATATCCGGAGCCCACTCTCCTGCCAGGAATTGCCTGCTGCCTTCATTTTCAAGTAGGGGAAGGTCAGATTACAGATACTCAGAATCCAGAATGAGAGCGTGAAAATGCAGAAAGCTGCTTAATGATACAACCTCCTTTACCAGAAACCCTCTGTCATTTGTTACATCTTATTCTGCCTCTCTCTCCATAGTAAACCCTTTCATGTTTGCTGGAAAATCATGCCACCCTGGCAAAAAAGAGCTAGTGATTTATTTGGGATTAGTCATAAACCACCGGTTCCGAAGTTTGGAATTCATTACTTTTAGGATCAACTAAAACAGGGAAGGAGGATTTTGTGAGCTCCACTGCCTGACCCGCTTTGGTCATTCCTGATGAGGCACAGAGAGAAAGTAAACACCATGAATTGACTCCATGCTTCTCCGCTTCTAGGCATAGTAATGTAAATTGAATCTCACAGCAACCTACCTGTAACCCTAAGGACCCCATTCGATTGGGCAACGTCTAAGAAATTATTAAGAAGTGTCTCTTCATCAATTGTTTAATGTGGGAACATCAGAGAAGTTTTACTAATCAAGATATAGACCTGCCACCCAGGCAAGCCTGGCAACTTTCAGCTTCTAGTACCGTGGCCAGTGCCCTGGCTGGAGTGCACAGGGCTGGCTATGCTGACCTCCGTCATCACACCCCAGCAAGTTAGGAGAGATAGGATGGGAAGGGAAGGCGTATGGAGCAGTCTGTGCTGGGCACTCTGTCAGCAGTTTAACATTTGCTGCCCTGTCAAGGGCTGCCCACCCCGTTTTTTTTTTTTTTGTGTGCCACATATTGGAAGAAGAGTTGTCTTGGGCCACACCTTCGATCCACAGACAATAACGAAAGATGAAGAGCAATGAAAATAAAGGTCTGTGCATACTTTCCCAGCTATCTGACAACACAGATAAAACAGGCCTCAGTAACCTGCATACGGCCCACAGGCTGCTGGTTGGACACCCCTGTTTGATCCCCACAGTAAATCTTAAAGTATGACTTCTCCAAAGCTCGGAGAGGCTGAACAGCTAAACCAATGAACACCGCCATGCAGGAAGTCACACAGTTGCTGATTTTCTAATAAAATGACTCTGACAACTAAAAGACAAAGTTTCCACAAGCCAGAGATTCTCAAAAGTTAAAATGATGCCACATCAAAAAAAAGAAGCAATTAATCCAATTCATCACATTTTTTTGTTTGTTTGTTTGTTTTGTTTTTTTGAGACAGAGTCTCACTATGTCACCCTTGGCAGAGTGCTGTGGCATCACAGCTCACAGCAACCTCAAACTCTTAGGCTTAAGTGATTCTCTTGCTTCAGCCTCCCAAGTAGCTGGAACTACAGGGGCCAGCCACAACACCCAGCTATTTTACAGAGATGAGGTACTGCTCTGGCTCATGCTGGTCTCCATCTCATTACTCAGGCAATCCACCCACCTTGGCCTCCCACAGTGCAAGGATTATAGGTGTGAGCCACGACACCTGGCTCATTTCATGTTTTCTATGGGGAAGAAAATAAAAGAATAAATAAAACTCAGGAAAATGTTAATTTTTAATTATTATTCCTCATGTAAAAAAAAAACTAATATGGATTGAACATCTAATAAGGACTAAATACTTACTCTATTTTTTCCCATGTAATCCAGGAAACTGGGGCTTTAAATAGCTTACCGTGTGCTCAAAGCAACTGAACTTGAACGTTGCTATTCTGAGACCCAAGTTCTTTTCTACAGGGATTCTGGGATCAAATGATATATGAAGGTATAATTGGAAGCACTTAGTGAATTACTAATCACTCTGCAAATGAATGCTATTGTGATTGAGAGAATGCAGAGTTCAATCAATTAGCAGTAAACAGCATAATTGTTTGCTATAAAAACCAACCCTGTCTTGCTGACCAGAATTTCTTTATAGCACCTAGCAATGCCAATGGGCACACAGGGCTTCTTCCACATCCACCTCAGAGATAAGGGCTGGCAAGACACTCTCGATCCTTCCCGTTTTAAATTCCTGCTCACCAGGATCTGTATTCCTATAATTCCCAACAGTCATAGCCTTGCCATATCTTTTCGAGGCTCAAGGGCAAGTGCCTCTAAGATCTTTCTTTTGATTTCTAGGCATCTGGCATCTTAGCACGGTTCTCTCTTCCCAAGGCAAGAATGCTGTTGGTGTGCAGGAAATCCTCATGGCCGATTAAGGTAAGCTAGGTACACAATGGTGATTCCCACGTTGACCCCATCCCAGACCCAGTCTGGCGCTTCTCTCTCCTCCAAGGACTTTTTGCACAAATTCTGAAAGATCGTCATAGGAAATTGACAAGACCCCCATCAGACTTAAAGAACCAGCCGGGGTCACCCCAGGCAGCTCCACCTTCACTTGGAGGGACCCTGTGAATAGACTTCAGTTCTAGAAACCACAAGGCCCATGATGCCATTTCATTTTCAAAAGGAATCATCTTTTTTCCAAAATCAAGGAAATGTTATCTGCCTCTGCCCCTTGGATATTCTTGCTTGTGTTTTCCCTCACCAAGGAAAAAAATTACCTTTCTGTAATAGGCTATGCCATCACTCTACCTTAGGACAAATTTTCTATTTCTACATCTTGACGTCACACAATAAGCAAATGTGCAGATATAGATTAGATATAGATATAGATATCCATGTCATTGTAATATCTTGGATTCTGCTGGTATTTTTCCCCCATCCTTAAGAGATGTTCAGGTAATTATAATCCCTCTCTCTCTCCCAGGTGGCCCCACTTCAGGTCAGACGCGGGCTGACCAGGTGGAGCCAAAGCCCCTGTCCCCAGGTGGTTCTCACTCCCAGCTCCGGCTCTGCATTTCTGCACGTCAGTCTGCCAGCTGCCAGCAGCGCCAAACTCACTTCCATTCTTAGCTGGTTTGATGGCATCTTCAGCACTTTAATTCCTAATTGCCTAAAAACAGTGGTAGTTACGCACTTCAAACAAAAGCTATAAAACTGTGCAGCCGGGAATTATGCTGACTGCAGTAGGGAGGTCATGAAGAAGGCTTCACCCCACTCCACTTTTTGGCTGCAGTAGGGTACAAATTATTCCCCAGATTTTTGTCTTTTCCCCCAAGAAACTGCAAGATCAAGTTCAGCAAAGGAGGGTAGTTAGTCCGGAAAGGAGTTTCTGCCTCTCTCCAGCTGGAATGCAAACTTGAGTTAAAGCCACCCTTCCTGTGACACTCATCTTTGGGAATAACGTAGGCAACTGGAAGGAAGCCATATCTTATTATCTGACTTTCAAGCTGAAGTGTGAGAGGTGGTCCCACTGCTGTCCAAAGTAACCCGTCTGTTGATTTTAAAATGATTTTTGTTCCAAGGCCTTATTGCCACTAAATCCCTCATAAAGGTTATGGTTGAGGAACAGATCAAGATGAAGCTTCTTTCCCTGTAGCATGAGGGGCAGAGATGCAGGCCTGTCTGTTTTAAGCTACAAGTTCTCCCTGAGAGCGGCCATTCTATTAATCCCCCTGTGAAATGTCACAGCCAGTGAGGATGGGGAAAGGAAAAAGTTTCAACATTACTTCTTGTTAATACAAAGCTTGTCAAACACATCACCGAGAAATACGGAATGTCTTTATTAGATTCTTTTATCTCCCCCCGAGATTGGAAGGACGCAGCCAGTTGCTTCTCGGTAGAGATGTCATCATTCAGAAACTAATTAAAGGCTATGCAGGAAGCTGGGGCTCTCACACTCTGGAGAACAAAATGCATTAGCAACCAAAGTTAAAAAAAAAAAAAAATTACAAGTGAACTTTATATCGAAAAGGGCAAGTTGGGAATTTGACAATGAGTCTTCTCCTTCCCTCCCTAGCTCACAGCAGGAGGAGGTGGGAGCATGAGGATGTCGATGGATCTTGACACAAGGCCATCTGCTCCCCACGTCACTCAGGAAGGGATTTCTCCTCTCTCCTCTCTCTCTCTCTCTGGGCACAGAGGTGCACAGGCCGCCTGACCACGGACTCTGGGAAATGAAACTGTTTGGGTTTCGTGCCAGTATTTTTTTCTTACTACTGAGAGCTGACAAAGATTGAGATCTGAACAGCCTTCGTTTACCTGTGCAAAGCAAAGATCTTGGCCACTCGGTCCAAAATATGTCCAATTACAGAAAAGCAAACAGGAGCAGATGTTGTGCCTCAAAGCGGACACAGTCTCAGAATCCGAGTCCCTGGATATTTTCAACCATGTAATGAACTTCCTGCATGTGAATCAGTGAACGATTCCATTAAACTGTGTTTTATATAGTTATCATCAACCTCTACGTGCAATGTCAGCGCCTTCTTAGATTTCTCCTGCTGATGTTTCATGATCTTTTGCATTTTGCTACTCCTAGTTGTCCATAGAGTACCATTTATTGCTTGTTGTTCAAGGACTTCTCCCATTTGCACTAATGCTGCTGCTGCCTTATACCATAACCGTGCCGGCACAGCGTCTGCAGCTATGTTTCTGATTCCTTTCCAGGTGATGAATTTCTTCTGCCTTACGAGGTTCTTGCTTTTCATCTCTACTTCTCCTAAATGCTGCTCATCATTTGGTCATTTATGAAAACACTTTAACGTCCCCTAGGATGAATGGCTGATATTAAATGAACGAATGGACTCAAAAGCCTAAACGTCTGTTCTCTGTTTCTACTCAGAGAATAAAGTGTAAAGTCTTTGATTTGAGATTATTACCTACTTACCTTCTACTAGTCTCTCAAATATTGTATATTTGCCTCTATCTGAATGAATGAATATGCACTAAGGTTATTTGCAAGTTTCAAGAATATCATGGCAGCCAACAGTTCAGGATCCAAAACTCATTAGACTAAGATTCTAATCCTGAATCTTGGATCTACTATGAACTAGCCAAACATTTTTTCTTCTTTCTTTTTTTGTATTGTGGTAAAATATGTATATCATAAAGGTTACCATCTTAACCATTTTAAGGCCTTCTATTCAGTGGTATGAAACATATTCACCTGTGTTTAAGATAGTCATTTAACTTCTCAATGTTCTCACCAGCAAAGTGCATATGACATATGTAATAATACCTAGCAGGTGCTTACAACAAGTGATTTAGATAATTCATGTAATATTTAGCACACATTAAGAGATCAAAACAGAAATGTATACACAAACATGTGTGCTCACCACTCCTACTAGAATCACGCTCCCTAATCCCTGCACAACAAAATCCAAGGAGCTCCATTTTACCCAATCTAATGGCAGATTCCATGTTTTTGTCATTATTTCATGTTTCAGTAGCATTTGACCAAGATCTATCATTTTTGCTTTGGCTTGAGGCTGTCACGCTGTCCTTGTTGTGCTCTGACCTTGCTGGCCACTCCTTCTCAACATCAACCTCTAAATGTTCAAGGGCCCTGTGTGTCTGGACCACTGGCCTTGTTCTCTAACCACAGTTATCTCCCATCCTGTCTGTGGGTTTAACTACCAACAGAAGCTCACAGTTTCCAAATTCATGCCTTCAGCCCTGACTTCTCGTTTGAGCTCTGCACTCATACACTAAATTCTAGATTTAAGGCTTTTCCCCTGTGTGGACACAGATCTCAGTTTTCCCCTTAGACAATCATAGGGCTACCCCAGGTATCAAGCGAACTCTTCTACATAAAGAGCTTAGAATAACACTGAACAGTAATGTGCACTCCGTAAAGGATGGTGATTTGGCCTATCTATCATCTTTATTGAATTATTCAGTAGTAAATGCACTTACGATATCCCAAGCAGAATTATAGATGATTCTGCTCTCCACCTCAAACCCTTCTTCTCCCCTGGTATACCCAATCCTGGTCAATCACACCACCAACTACTTAATTGCTAAGAATAAAGATACAGAGTCAGCCTTGATTTCTTTCTTTCTCTCACCACAACAAATTATTAAGTCCTGTTGGCTTTATCTCAAAAATGACCCTCGCCCTAAATAGAAACAATTCTCTTCCCTCTTGTCATCTTTCTTTTCCTTTACTACCTAAATCTATTCTACTATTATTTTTTTCTCTTGTCTTCTTGTTTTTACTGTTTACATGGGCATTCCATTGTCTGTATCACATCTGGAGTAATTAAAAAAAAATAAAAAACATAACTCAGATCATATCATTCCTTGCTTAAAAGATGCCAACAGCATCTGATTACACTTGGAATGAACTTCAAAGTTCATGCCTGTGTCTCTAAGATACTCAGAGCTCATCTTGGGGGAAGTCTCTGCCTTTACTTTGGACTGTTCTGCCCAGAGTTCACTCAGTTTCTGGATCTGCTTTCTGTTCCCCCGGAGGCCTTTGCAGATCTCATTTGCTCCAGTGAAGTGCTCTTTCCCCAGACCTTCATCTGCTCAGTGTGTGTGGTTTAATCTCCACTTCACGTGTCCCCTACTCAGCACCCTTCCTGACTATGCTACCTCCAGTAGTTTGCTGGCCACCTCACTATTTGCTCTAATTATTTGAATGGCAGATGTCACTCTGAAATTCTCATTCATTTGTTCAGTGTCTATTCTCTCTCTCTTCTCCTTGGAATGTAGCTCCCATGAAAACCAAGCCTTATATGGTCCCCACTCTGTCCTTGCCATTAACAACGCTGCCAAACACTTAGTCTGGGCTCGTTACATTTTGTTGTGTACGTGAACTGCTCTGGCCAGAATGGATTCACCCGTCCTTTGTCCTCCCATAGTTCTTTGTTCAAACCACTTTGATAGAGCAGATCCCATTCTGTGTCATGAACTCTTGGCATGGGTACCTATCCCCTCACTAGAACATGAGACTCGAGAAGGCAGGGCCTAGAACCTTCCTCTCCCTTTTCTATGCTTTAGTCTTATGCTCACAGCATGGGACAGTGTTTCTTGCAGATACCTGGGGTCCTGCTCGCTCATGTTCCTTTGCATGTTTGAACTGAATCGCACATACACAGTATCCCGCTCCCATCTCCATAATATGAAAGGACGTATTTCTAGCAAAGGTTTCCATGACATAACCAATGACCCTGGAGTGATTAAACTGTTGCTGCTGCACAGGGATCAATATCCACACAGGTGTTTCACATGTGTATGGCTGTGTGTACACCCATGTGCCTCCTGGGAATCAGGGGGCCAGGCAGTCGGGTTTCCTGTTGGAGAATTTGCTGCTTGTGGTAAAGCCAAAGAAAGCACCAACATGCTTTTTGAGGAGTCTAAGTTCATTTTCTTCTTCTAAGGCATTGGGACATCAAAGCAAACAATGGCCTACAGGCTGCTCTTCTTTTACTGAGAAGGTTGTGTTGAGTAACACAGAAAGCTAAACAAAAAACCTGTCACCAGACAATAAATTAGAAACAAGTCTGTGCTACTGAAGATAAATCAGTGGCTTTAATACTCCTCCCCTGAGCTGGGCATCTTAAAGGAACACAGGACAGGTGTCTCCCAGCTGAAGTATTGGTTAAAAAGCTGTCCTTTAAATTACATTTGGGCTATTTCTTTTCTGGCTGGCTGTATTTTTTGTGATCTATCTAGAGGTTTAAAAAGACACACAGAAAAATAAATCTCAGTTCCATTAAGCACACACTACAGACTTGCATATCTGTTCTTATCTTCGGCCTCCTTCCTTCTATCATCCTCCCTGCACCCGCCCCTTCCCAACACTATCAAACGTGAGCACCAGAAAATGTTTACGATTACTCCAGACACTGATACTAATCTAATTCCCTGTAATTGCTATTCATCATCATGGAGCTTTCCTTTCTTTCTTATTAAGCTCTATTGCTCACACCCCACGTACCCTGTAACTCTAGACACCAACTCACATGTGCTTATTTCTAGAGTCAAAATGGTTGGCAAAGGAGTGGTCTCCCATCCACACTGTCAATCAGAGACCTGGGCACGGTGGAGACATCCCAGGCGGCCCTGCCAGGAGGCTAGATTAGATTAGCACAAGTTAATGCACTTGCCTTCATTTTAAATCAGACATGGGCCCCTGCTGAGATGAATCAATATTTAATAATTGTGAGATACAGTTATGCCTATGTGCAGGGGTCTCCATTTCACCCTCATGGGGAACTCTCTGCAACAATATTGCACATATAGCATATCCTAATTCCTGGTGCAGGTTCCTCTAGCAATTCCTATTTTTATCAGCAGTACTATCCACTTCTAAAATGCATAATAAGGATAATAAGTTAACCCCCAGAAGAGATTTGCCTAGACCAAAGTGGGTAGGGACCAGCCTGAGTTCATTAAGGCAGATGGTAGAATTTTCGTTCTTAGAGATGTAGGCTGGGAAAGGTGCTCCAGAGCCTGGAAGGAGAAGGAACCATTTCTTTTTTGAGAGTACTTTTCAGAGCAGAATTTGAAAGCAGGCCTGGTAGTTCAGGGGACATGGGCTTAAGGGATATAAGATCTTCTCCCCACCTCAGTTCTTCTACCCACCACTTGTGTCATCTTAATCCTGTCCCTTCCCGCTGAGCCTCAGCTTTCTCAGCTATGAAAGAAGAGGGTCTTTGTCACGTGAAGCGGTCCTGTGCATTGTAGGAAAGTTTGCAGAATTCCTGGTCTTTACCCACCAGAAGCCAGCAGCATCTTCACCCCAAGTACCTCCCCAGGACACACATACCCCTGGGACAACCAGAGTGTCTCCAGACACCCCCAAACATCCTCTGGAATGGAGACTCATGGAGACACATGCTGTCCAACCGCTGAGCTAGCTTAGCTCATCCTTACGATGGTTTCTCGCTTTCTGTGACGCTGTCTCATTTTCCCATTTTGGAAATCTCCATGTAGGATGTCAGCCAGAGGCACAGATTACAATTATTTGGATGTTTCCCCTACATACCACTCTCTTTGTAGTTGCCTAGTCTGGGTTCACGTTCAAAGCAGAAATGAATATTGCCTACACTGCACCTCCCTTCCTAGCCCTAAAAGGTAGAGGGGCTCCACATGCTCCATCACAGTCCTCAGGGCTCTTCCGCCCCAGCCACCTGTATCAGGGTCCTAGAGGCAGACATAGCATCACAAGTGTGTTCTCGCTCTTCCAAATGCTTCCAGCCTACGTCACCTGAGTCTCCTCACTGCCATCTCATGGGGCCCTTTCATAGCTCACAGCAACATGGGCCACTAGCTATTGAATGGCTCATCACCAGGACAAATTCATCATGGGAATCTCAGCCTGAGCACTGGAGGGAATCCATCAACTGGCGAGGAATGAATGCATTAATCTAGGGTGATTAGAGCCTTTTCTCAGGCTGCCTAAAATATACTGCAGGCAGCTTACCCTAAAGGGATAGCTAGGAGGGGGCAATATTAGTGCTAACTAAAACAGAACAGCTAAGGGAATTATCAAGTGTGGGGGTGCAGAGAAGCCAGATACCATATTGTTGAATATACTTCTAGATTTCATCTTGTTTGTTCAGGGCACTCAAGGAAAAGCAAAAAATAAATAAATAAATAAATAAAAATAAGGGGCGGTGCCTTTGGCTCAAAGGAGTAGGGTGCCGGCTCCATGTGCTAAAGGTGGCGGGTTCAAACCCAGCCCCGGCCAAAAACTGCAATAAAAAAATAAATAATAAGAAAACTATAATAATAATGACAACAACAATAATAAAAGCCCACCACTGGAATAACTTCCTTTCCAGAAAAGAGAAGCAAGACTCTGAAGAGGTCCTCAGAGTTGCATAGTGCTCCAAAAATTGCACCGGGAGGTTAGAAGGCCACGGGAACTTCTAAGCGCTTTCAGAGCACAGAGGAGCAGCGGCTCAGGGCCGTGTCTCCCACGAGCACAGTGGGGAGTGCTACACCGTACACAGGCGGGGCCAGGCCTTCCTGGACACAGAGTCGGGGTGGCTTGGTCAAACACCTGCTGTCACCTCCAACCTCTCTGAAGGTGGTCCCAGAGGTAGTCCACAGGGGTCCCTGCCAGGTCCCTGCAGCAGGAAGGGAACAGGCAGTGGACAGAGAGCAAAGCCACAGGGTCCTCTCCCGGGTACACATTTGGGTCACAAGTTCTACATCTTAGGTTTTATTTCCCCCATGGCCTCACCGTGTCCTTGTGAATCAAATAAGATAACTTCCTTGAAAGTATTTCCATATCCAAAAAAGAAAAACAACAACAACAACAAAAAAACATGGCTGCAATACCATGAACTGAAAGCCAGGATATTTCAGGACAGAAGTCTGAAGAACAAGACAAAAGGAAATCAAGCAGGCCGCCCAGTGCAGTGGCCGAGTGGAGGTACGATGCTGTCCCTATCTGCTAATGATATCAGCAACTCCAAGTGGCCTGCAGGCTCCTCAGGGAAGTGGGACAACAGCCACAGCTCGAAGTAAAAGGAGAAGCCTGCTTCAGAGACCTGAGAGCAAGCGGGATTCCCATGGAGGAGGCGTGGGCTGTCAGGAACAGGCGAGCTGGTTTATTCATGGCTGCACTAGCCAGTGATTATTTCCTATAACTTAGGCTGCTCTGTTTCCCATTTGCGTCTTCAAGCTCTCATCATGATTTATGCTCCCCTTGGGCAGAGCATCATAATGAGCTGGAATCAAGTCCAACTCAGGCTCCTGCCAGGAGGTCCCCGTGAAGACAAGAGCTGCTACAATGGCTCAGTGGCTCACTCCGGTCACCAGAGGCTCTGGCTGGAGTTTCTTTCTTTCTGCCTTTAGTCAATTTGGAATCAAGTGGGCTCCCCGGAAGCCTTGGCTTTATTGATTTCAATCATCATCTTGACTATCTAAGGCAGAACTCTTAGACGTGACTTCATTCTTCCCCTAATCTCCCACTTCTAGGGTGGAAAAGAGATTAATAGGCAAGGGCTGCAGTTATTTTTGATTAGGATGAATCCAGTGACGCTGTCTGCTCTGAAGTGGCTTGACCCATCATTTGCCTGAACACAAAAGCAGGGTCAGCATTAGAAAATCTAAACCCAAAAATATAGTGAAAGTAATTGATGCTCCCAAGCCTTGTAGGCCCCTCTCCTTTCTCTGCCAGGGCTCACTCCCAGGCTCCATAAAAGCTCTGCTCCTGAGGACTAATGTCTAACCCATGCTGAAGATGTGAAGCCTATTTTAGTGATTGTGATCAACAGGAAAAAAAAATGACATTAAAAACCATTGCTAAATGACTAGATACTCATCTTTCTTACTAATGTCACCATTGAAATTATATATAGCAAAGTTAGCAACGCTGAGAGGTTTGGAGTGGGTAACCAAGGCTATTGGGGAAGGAAGAAACAACTATTTGTGGATAACAAAGTCATGTGCCATAGGATAATTGGAAAGCACTGAGCTCTAATTTTGGACATCACTGCTCATTAGACAAGCAGTGGAGAAAGTTTGGTGTGCACTGTAATAAATGCAAGGCTTATTTCACAGAGATGTTCTTATAGTAGGAAACTTCCTTTCCTGAGGAAGAAAAGTGAGAGGAGAAAACCACATTATAGGGAACAAAAAAGGTTGTTTGTTTGTTTGTTTTGTGGGTTTTTTTTTTTTTTGGTTTGTTTTTTGAGACAGTCTTCACTGTTGTCCTGGGTAGAAGATCATGGCATCATCATAGCTCACAGCAACCTCAAACTCTTGGGCTTAGGCTATCCTCTTGCCTCAGCCTCCACGTATCTGGGACTACTGGTGCCCACCAAAATACATGGCTAGTTTTCTATTTTTAGTAGAGACAGTGTCTCATTCTTGTTCAGACTGGTCTCGAACTCCTGAGGTCAAGTAATCTGCCCGCCTTGGCCTCCCTGAGTACTAGGATTATAGGTGTGAGCCAGCATGCCTGGCTATAAAAAAGGTTTGATGTCTCTCACCAAAGAAAGGGTGCACAGATGCCCATGTGTACACCTGTGCGCAGGCACAAGGACACATGTATGCTCATGACAGGAATGAGAGCGACCGAAAGTGAGGCAGGGAGGGAGTGTGAAGCTTCCGCGAGGAATATCTTCCAACCTTGAACTTTTTGTTTTGTTTTTCATTTCTGTTCAGAAGTTACGGCAGTTTATTTTGAGAAAGTGAGAGAATAACAAACCTGATACCATCATAAGACTGTCACTATATATAAACAATCTCAGCAAAAGAATCTGGTGTGCAGAGTGGCGGAGTACAATAAGAATGTGAATCCAAAAAATTAGAACATCAGAAAAAAAAAAAAAAAAAGGTGAGCCGAGCTGAACGCAGAAGCCCTGGCCATACAGTCCCATAAAAATGTTTCCTTCCACATGGCTGCTCTGACCCCGTGAGGCTGCACTGTAAGTCACAGTAACACAGTACATTAATAATGCAGTTAACCCTACCGAAGGGCACCTGCCTAAAAATGAATATCTTTTTTGCCAGAAGACACTATGTAGACAGTTCTTCATTAAAGTTATCTGGTGTAATTACAAATAAACTAAATTTATATTTAGACAAATACAGGATTACAATTTGGGGGAGCTAACCCCTCCCTGGTTTTTCTCTCCTGGTGTGAACAGCTAGAAGACAGAGCCAAGTTTCAGGGGGGCATCAGAAGGCTTCTTCAGCTGCATCGCCAGGGCAGGAGGTGTAGAATGTGTGCACCTGCAGAGAAGGACTTCCTATGCCCTTTTGTCTCAAGGGAAAAGACACAGCTCTCCATGTGGGGTCAATCCGATCTTCCTGTGCAGCAGTAGATGGAGGGGTGTTCAAAAAGAGCAGCACCCACCTGCTTGTGCTCCCAGGCAGGGGCCGGTGCTAGGGCCCTCGACACCTGCCCCAAGGAAGAAGCGTAGGAAGTAAGTCAGAAGAGGGGTCTGACTGGGAGGCAGTGACCCTCTGAACTGGACTCCCAGCCTCACCCTGGGGAAAGACAGCAAAGGAGTGCAGGAAATGGGGGCGGGGGGGGGATTTTCTCTGGCCCTGGCAAAGAGGAAGCTGTTTGGGGTGGAATTTCGCTCTCCTGAGGGTGGACAGAGGATATGGAACAGAAGGGGAAACCCTTTCAACTCTGTCATTTCAAGAGAGGCTCTCGAAAACCAAAAGCAAAATGTTTCAACTACAAAATCTCTCTAGCTTGTATTTTAGCTCCTCTGTATGCACAGAAAATGCTTAGATCCCATGATTTTCCATAATAACAACATAGGTAATATTCTCCGAGAGTAAAGTCTACACAGTCTACCCGCATTGCAGGAGAGTAAAGGGTGCAGGGATCGGATTATGAAGCAGTAGAGGTGGCAGTTCAGTAATGGAGAAATTGCTGTTTGCTCGGACGGTGGGGAAGGCAGTATAAGCCTTCAGATCAGCAGTCTCAACACATGTCTGGTGCTGCTCATGTATGTTTAGCGGGTAATGATTTATAATTTCTAAGTACCCACAAAACTCTTTACTTCTTATTCTTTTTTTTTTTCTTTTTTGAGACAGAGTCTTGCTATGTCCACCCCAGTAGAGTGCTGTAGCATCACAGCTCACAGCAACCTCCAACTCTTGGGCTTAAGCGGTTCTCTTGCTTCAGCCTCACAAGTAGCTGGGACTACAGGCACCTGCCACAATGCTTGGCTATTTTTCTGTTGTAGTTGTTACAATTGTTGTTTGGCAGGCCCAGGCTGGGTTTGAACCAGCCAGCTCTGGTGTATGTGGATGGCGCCCTAGACGCTGAGCTACAGGCACCGAGCCTAAATAAACCCTTTACTTCTCATCAGAGCACAGGGACTGGGGTGGGAATAGTTCACACGAATATTTTTCTAACCCTGGTCTCGAGAACTTTTGAATGGGACTTTTGCAGGTAGTATAGCACGTTCAACAGGAAAAAGGTTCATTCTGAATAGTATTATTCTTTTTCGACAATTAAATTTTGTATGAATTATTTTTCTGAAGCCCATTGGTTTCTTTCCTTCTTGGCTATAATTAGATACCTCAGTTTCATCCTCAGTTTCAAATACAACAAAGACAGTGGCATTTAGCTTGATTCATAACTTTATGTTACACATTTGGATGGGGCAGTCTCAAGTGTATATGGCTTTTTAGATTTAGAGAGAAGTTACTTGTTCTGGTGCTTTCAAAGAACGTGAAGCTTTTTCAAAGGACACCTATTTTTTTTTTCAAGGCAGTAATTTCTATTTTAGGATGTGTTGTAAGGACACGCACAGGCCCTTGCTTCTTTCTCCAAATGGTGATTGTAAATCTGGCTCCAGAGTCCCATAACTATGATGGCTGCTAATCTAGAGTTTCTACTGGAAAGAAAATCCCTTCAGAAAAAAATAAAGGACTGGGGCTTCCTGATAGGTTGTTAACGTTTCTAGCAGGGTGCATGGCACCAAGCACAAACTAGATATGATTAAAAAAGAGAAGAGAGGGAGGTGCCTGTGGCTCAGTGAGCAGGGCGCTGGCCCCATATACCGAGGCTGGTAGGTTCAAACCTGGCCCCTGCGAAACTGCAAAAACAACAAAAATAGCCAGGCATTGTGGCAGGCGCTTGTAGTCCTAGCTTCTAAAGAGGTTGGGGCAAGAGAATCACCTAAGACTAAGAGCTGGAGGTTGCTATGAGCTGTGATGCCACAGAACTCTACCGAGGGTGACAAAGTGAGACTCTGTCTCTAAAATTTAAAAAATAAAAAAAAGCAGAGAAAGCAAGACCCTCATGTGCTGAGCCTGTTCATGTCAATGCCACATGTGGCCCGTGGGAACAGCAAACTCATCTGGAACAAGTCAGCACGCCTCTGAGGGCTCCTGGGTCCTCCCAGGTCCATGCCAAACATGTCCATTACTGCGGTAATTGAATAACCATTCCCCGAGCAACTACTATGTGCTGGGCCCATGGAACAGAGATGGGAGTGGATACAATGACAGTGTTCCAGTTCAAGGGCACCAGCAGGTGTGGGAGTTTCCAGTGCACGCAACACAGAGGACGCCCACACAGAATGTGATGGAAAGACAGGGTAGCTGAGGAAAATGCAGAGAAAGTCACCGTGTGTTTGGGTCTTAGAGAAAATATGGGTATTCTGAGTCAGCAAAGGGGAGCGCTATAGGAAGCACAAGGTATGGGAGAACGCTGGAAGCAAAAATCTCTGAAATATTGGGGAATCAATTAGTCCATGTTTCTCTACTAAAATATGGGTGGTAGAATTCAAAGGTAGAAACATCATGTGGGGTCCCATTTTGCAGAAATTTATAAGCCTTACTAAAATGTTTGGATCTGTTTCATGGGAAATGGGGATCTATCAAAGGATTGTAAACTGCGTTGTGTTTTGAAGGAAGTATGGAGAACTCTCAAAGAACTCAAGCTAGACCTCCCATTTGATCCTGCAATCCCATTACTGGGCATCTATCTAGAAGGAAAAAAAAAACCCTTATGTTATAAAGACACTTGTACTAGTCTTTTTATTGCAGCTCAATTTACAATTGCCAAAATGTGGAAATAGCCTAAATGCCCCTCAACCCAGGAATGGAGTGGTAAGCTGTGGTATATGTATATCATGGAATACTATTCAGCCATTAAAAAAAAAGTGGAGATTTTGCAGCATTTGTATTAACCTAGATGGAGGTGGAACACATTATTCTTAGTGAAGCATCACAGGAATGGAGAAGCATGAATCCTATGTATTCAAGTTTGATATGAGGACAATTAATAACAATTAAAAACCCAGTGGAGGTGGGGGAAGGGAAGAACAGACAGAGAGAGAAGAAGGGAGGGAGTGGAGGGAGGGAGTGGGGGGAAAGGAAAAGGAAAAAAAAGAAAAGAAAATAGCGACTAATTCTCACAAAAATTGGATTTAATTTTGACCAAAGTACATTATTTGAACAATAATTTTTAAAATAATTTTATTAAATCATAATTGTGTACATTGGTGCAATCATAGGGCAGAATGTGCTTCATATACAATCAGAAATATTTTGATTGCGCTGTTAGATAGCCTTCATGGCATTTTCTTGATCACTATATGAAGACATTGATTTAATAAGTTTCAGCAGTACCCTGCTAAGATGTACCGTAGGTGCGATCCCACTAATGCCCTCCCTCTAACCATCCTCCCCTCCCCTCCCCTCCCTTTCCCTTTTCCCTGTGTTCTTGTGCTATAAATGGGTTTTAGCCTTCATATGAAAGCTGTAAATTAGCTTCGTATTAGGGCTGAGTACATTGGATACTTTTTCTTCCATTCTTGAGATACTTTGCTAAGAAGAATATGTTCCAGCTCCATCCATGTAAACACAAAAGAGGTAAAGTCTCCATCTTTCTTTAAGGCTACATAGTATTCCATGGTAT